>CAODLS012885260.1:0-21397 GCA_948243855.1 Flueggea neowawraea
TGGAGAACACAGCTCCTGATATGGCTCCAACTGCAGCCCCTCTAACAAATCCACTCTCTGTTTCTTGCCCTATCAAAGCCCCCGTCATGGCTCCTAACAATGTTCCCACTGCAGAAAATGATGCCTAATCATTGAGCAAAATCTTCCAAAATAGCAAATTGCTATTAAAATTTAAAATATGAAGGCTTTTGGGCAATCCATGTCCTTACAATAGTGGATTTATAAAAGACCAAGACCAAGATCCCATTTTGTCCATACGCAAACTTTTTCCCACATTATAGGATTCCAATAAAGCAAAGATATGCCCACATGATTATCACAGTAAAGCCAATTTTTCGTTTCTAAGAAAGATAGTATCTGCATTTGATTCTTGGAATTAAAGCTGGTTATGGTTGAAGCAAAACCAAAAATCAAATCCAATTCATTGCAATAAGCACATTAGAGAACATAAAACAGATAAAGTACCAGATCCCATTTAACAAAAGACCAAAACTTGCATATGAACAACAATAATTCAGACAAATTTCACCATATCTCGACAAAAACAAGAAAGCTAAAAAAAGAAAGAAGAACAATACCAACCTATTGCAAAGAAGAAGGTGAAGATCGCAGAGAAAACATTTCCAATGATAGCAGAAACGGCAAACCGACAAACTTCCTTGACCTTGTCAACCAAATTGCCAAACAAAGACAAAGAAGATGCAGAAACACGGGATGGGAATGTGTAAAACTCCATTTTTATGCCTCAAATGATCCAAAATAGATGATTTTTATGTTGGAAGATAACGTATTGATCTACAAGACTACAACAAATATTGGGTTTGAACAATTAAAGCAGAAGGTATTGCTATGGTTATGCTTAGTCCTTAAGAGAGCGAGACAACAAAAGAGACCTCATCAACCACCTCGCATTTAAAGCTTCCTGCCTTGCTTTCACTGCAAAGTTCCAACCCGGTTTACCTTCAAAACAAATTTCTCTCTTTCTGTATCTTGATGCGAGAAATTCTTGGGCTTTATATAAAAGAAAAAAAGAAAAAGAAAATCTTTCGCTTTCACCATACACGGGAGAGAAAAAGATAAGAAGTTTCTTTTTCGTTTGACAAAGGTGTTGCGATAAGGGCAGGAGTCTATGACTCCAATCTGTCCACAAAAACGACGGCCTAATTTTGTATCACTCGTTTTCCATTACTCCAACCAAAGATGGGTTAAGTATTGTGCAAGTGGTACGACTTTCTGATTATTATTTTATTAAATATTCCACTGATTATGTGTTTTAGTAAAGTATCTGCGGGCCTTTCAAGTGATGAAGCATAAAGAAAGGATTGGTGGGTTGAGTTGGTACTAAATGAGCTTCCATGGCCTACACTGACCAAGTTAACACCATGCCAATTATTTCCACCTGGATTGGACCCTCTTTTCTCTTCATATCGTGTTCCTTGTCTGGTCTCAATTCCCTGACTTGAATTTAATTCTTGCTGTTAACTTGAAATTATCAGTTATGGCCCCCATTCCTTCCCTTATAAGGAAACAGTCTAGCTACAATTGTTCAATTGTTTTGGTTTAAATGGTAATTTTGAATTTTACATTATGCAAGTTCAATTATCTTTATGCTTTAATTTTTTAATAGTCAATGATCTATTTCCCATACTTGTCCTGTACCACCACCACCACACTCGAGTTTCTAGGACTAATCCACTATTGAACTTACTCAGCTATATATAGATTCAGAACAAAGAAAGGGGAAAAATCTAATTGTGAACTAAAAGTCCTTGTCCAAAGCGTGTATCACATTCTATACCATCTCAATACGCTAGAGCAAAGACTGTTTGGCGAAGAATAGCATAAAAGGGGGTGAATCAGTGAGTGAGTTGAGTTCGTGCTTACTGTGTTGGCTGAGTCTCTAATAGCTTGAGAAATTGAAATCAAATTTTCACCAAACCATACGTTATTTCAATTCAATTGTGTACGGCTTAGCCAAGTCAGTCGTGTTTTGTTACTGCCCGGGACCAACTTAGGCATCATGGCTCTATTCAATCAAGCATTTATATGCGCAAGTCTTTTGATCAATAACATCGTTCAATTTTGTCGTGCAATTGCACCGGGTCAATGACGTCGACGATGGATTGCTCAGACCGTGTTAAAGTCTGATGGGTACGCAGTTATAAATTCTATTCAGCGTGCTTAGTGAAACTGCATGGGAAACAGGCAGATAAATGAATTAAATGAGTAATACTTATGACACATTTTTTTATTGTATGGCAATGTCTTATATTCTGCAAACAATATTACTAACATATAAAGAGGAAAAAAGATGGAGAAATAATTGAGAACTATAATTATTCTGCTTAACTCAACTAGCGTCTTTTCAAATTAGATTTCATTGAATTAACACCTTAACGATGTGTATAAATAAATGTGCTAAGCAAAAAAAAAAAACAATCATCTACATATAACCATGCAGACTCGAGAGTAGACATTTTGGGAGGAGCATGCAGACATAACTGCATAGTGCATATCTTAGAGCTTAGACGATCAAGCATGTTTTGCATTATTGCACGTAGAGTTGTTTTCGGTTTGGGAACCGTCGGTTCCGGTTTGTAGAATGGAGGAATCGGAACCAAATTCCACGGTTTGGTCCGGTTCTAATTTCAGTTCGATTCTGATTCTGATTTTGACAGGTTCAACTTTCGGTTCGGTTTCGGTTCCTATTCAATTCTCCCTTTTTTTAAAATTTATTTTTAATCCAGTATTTAATCCCGTCATTTTTTTTCTAGTTTATAAATTTTATTATATTCAATAATTAACTATAGTACCAATAATACATTGTATTCCAAAGATTTTTTTAATAATTTTCAAACAAATTAACTATTCTACTAGTAATTATATCACATAATTTTAAACAATTGTGTAAATTTGGTAGAAATTGGGTGGAGTATTTATAGAGTTAAAAAAATAAAAAAGAAAAAAAGAAAATAACAGTTGGAACCGCCGGTTACAACGGCTAGAATCGGCGGTTCCAACGTTCAAACCGGCGGTTTGAACTGGCAGTTCGACGGTTTTCATAAGAGTCGAACCGAAACCTAAACTGCAACCCTCTGGTTTTGGTCGGTCAGTTCTAATTCAAATTCAATTCCAATTTTAACCGGTCTGATTTCAGTTTAGTTTGTTGATTCCAGTTTAAATTTTATATTTCTAGTTGCACGGTTAGACAATTTAAAGATTGCTCGTGTTGAATAATAAAAAAAATAAAGAAAAAAAGACGGCAAATAATCTTTGCCTTCGCCAGGGGGAACATATTAGTCGTCATCATTCATCGAGTGGACAATACAAATTGCAAAGTCAAGAAAAAATCGAACAATCTAGTTCACTCCCTCTCACTTCAACTGTTGTAATCTCAGTTCCAGGATTATCAAGCTAATCAACAAATTCTATCAACTTCTGGCTTTACTTTCTTAGTTAATGAAGATCATCCGAAGAGATTTGTTGAGGTAGTTGATTTAATATGCATTCGGACCCATTAAGCTCAATTCGATAAATAAACTTAAAAGTCTACAAAGGAGGTCATATTTATAAGAAATTTCTAGAAGTTATTTTATAAAACGATGATTTAGCAAATTAAGTTCATATTTGCAAAAATTAAATTTATGTCATTGCACTTTATTTATAAATAGAATACTCTATTACACTTTAGATACATATTCTTTACACATAAAATTCTATCAAATTAAACCGTAATTTGAGCATCAGAGAGTCTTTTGAAGACCAATCAGTCTCACTTTTACTTTGTTCTTGCAGGATTTAACATAACTCCAAGTATTCATGATTTACTGTTTATCTCGTTCGTCCATTTTAGTTTTGTTACGGATTTGAGGTAACAACTGTAGTAATTTTATTTGTACATCAAAATCATCTAGAATTAAATGAATAATTTAGAGTCTACTTAACAACCAAGTTTTCAACATTTAATTGTAATCGAATCATCTGCTTTGACTCGGAAAATTTTAATTATGCATGAAGACCCTTCTAGTTTTGGTTGGCAAGCTAACCAGAGACTTGTGAAGTCACTTTTACAAAATGCAATTTCAAGTAATGAGAATAGAAATGCATAAATTTACTTTGAGCCACGTTCATAAGTTATAATTAACAAATCAATATAAACTGGACTGGAAAGGCTTAGTGGTGGTCATCCATGATTATGGCGCTGTGCTTATGATGTAAACCATATTTAATCTTTTGTCAATTATAGGTGGAATTACATTCAAAATTGCAATTAATTTCAAGTGTGGAGAAACATGATTGAGCATAATAATAATAAAAATGATAGTATTATGAATAACTACCACTTATCAAAAAAAAATATTGATAATTATGATTTGGGCTTCTCCTCTCTTCTGTTGATGGATCCATGGTCGGTCCATCTTCATCAGGATGACATGGCAGGGCAAAGGTGCAAAGCCTAGCTGGCAGAATGAAATGCAATTTTGGTTCGAGGACTAGATTCTCATGGATGATAATTGGATGGAAATCACACGTAAAGCCTACAAAAGGTTGAGCTTTAATTAATGACCTAGTTGAGAATGATGCAATTAATGATCAACCTAGGAAAATTGTGAAGCTGGTTATGTATCTAATTGGTCCATTTTTAAAGCTTCCATATGTATCATATCATATGTGTGTGAATACTGTAATAACTCCTCCAACAATGTCCTTGGCTTCGTAGCTAAGTATTTGTGCTCGTGCAATTCGCTCATTAATGCTCCCAAACTTTCTTTGCCATTGCCCTCATTGAAAGATCAATGTTTATATTAATCGGTAGGTTCTCTACGATATGGCTTAGAAAATAGG
The DNA here is from genome assembly GCA_948243855.1 of Flueggea neowawraea. NCBI lineage: Eukaryota > Viridiplantae > Streptophyta > Magnoliopsida > Malpighiales > Phyllanthaceae > Flueggea > Flueggea neowawraea. The sequence goes on from CAODLS012885260.1 coordinate 4,846, forward strand.
TGAAATTTTATGTGATAGGTAAAATATGAAAATATTGATGACAATTCGTGGTTGTTAATTACATTTGCTGCATGTTTTGTTTATGATACTTGTTTTGGTATATATTTTTTATAACATATTTTTGGGGAAAAAAATGGGTGATTACCACAAATAGGCAACAAAAAAAAAAGAATTTCTCAAATACAATAACATTTGGAAAACATATAAAAAATGGAAACACAAAATAAAATATTAAAAAATACAACAGTTTGATTGCGTGTTGACCACAAACCAAAAGTTGATCGTGCTTTGACCAAACCATTTAAACCAGTGAGAAATAGTACAATTCGAGTACAGAGTATAACTCGAGTACATGTGAATTACAACCCGAGTATAAAGTAATGTTATGAAGGCTCTGTTGATCTGTAAAAACTGAGTACATGTAGAGTACAACTCAAGTAAAGACTAGTGTTAATAACGACTCTTTTGACTAGTATAACCGAGTACATGTGAAAAATAACACGAGTACAATTAATATAACAACAAAATTGAAACTCTTTTGACTATTATAATTGAGTACATGTGGAATACAACATGAGTACAAATAACAAAAAAGAACAAAAATACACAACGAAACACCAACAAAATAGAGTACAAAACCAAAGCCTTTATGTTTTCTTTGTTATTCGAGTATAACACGAGTGCACGTGGAGTACAAAGTCAAAAAAATGAGAATAAATCATAAATATTAGATCAAAACGAGTACATTAAGAGTACGAGATTGATTTAGTAATTGGTAAATGTTTTAAGTTGTTTAGAAATTTCAAATTACTCCTTCTTCTTCCATGGGAGCCAACTAGGGGTTACAAACACTAGCCGCCACCCTCATTCCGAAACTATAGATCTCGCTCTCTCGCTCTGTCTCTTTCTTTTCAGTCATTCTCTCAATCCCCTCTCTCTATCTCTAGTCAATCGTGCTCTCCCACTCTACCAGTCACGACTCTAACATCACCCGCTGTCCGTCGTCGCTCATTCCATATGGCTCTCTCTCTATTTGTCGGTGTGCCTCTCTTCAGGTCTCTCTGTCGCCTTTCTTATCGGTCGACCTCTCTTTAGAACTCGTTGTTGCCTCTCTATTGCTGCTGCAACTCCAAGGAGGTTGGATGAGGACGACAATAGAGGAGAGAACAGAGAAGGAAATGCCGATTAGGTTAAAGAAGAACGAGAGGGAGTGAGGTGCATATGCAGAGAAAGGAAGAGAGAGGATGGGTGAAGAGAGAGAAATTACAAAAAGGTAGATATAAATATTGTTGCATTATAAAGAAGATAATTAAAATTGTGTTAAATAATTATTTTTTAAAAGATGTTGTAAAAATGAAAACAAAAATAAAAAAAGGATATAAGGTGTAATTTCATAAAAAACAAAAGTATAATTATATATATATTTTTGGTTTTTGTGTAAAAGCCACAGAAAATAGGGCAACAATATATGCACTATTTTAAGTTTCAAATATTACAAGCATATGACCCGAAAACTAACACTAGTCTAAGTCTCATAAATTACAATCATAAGGACGAAAATTCCACACTTATGGTGCGTGCACATGAAATCCACGCCCTCTACAATGTGCATGAGCGTGCATTGAGATGGATAAAAACCTAGTGAATACCGCTTACATACCAGAAGTAGTTTGTGTCAACATGATAAAAAAATCAATTGAATACCAAAACGAAATTACATGATGGAGGTAAATGAAAACCGAGTGAATACCGTTTGAATCTATGTGCATACCAAATATAGTTTATGTCAAGATCATCTGAAAAAATAAATATTTTTAAATACATTTTAAATACTGCTTGAATATTAAAGTAAAATTACATTAATCAATATATATATATATATATATATATAACAGCTAGGTAGTTTTCTCTAACTTACGACAAATGTCGCTTTAATTTTGAGACAAGTGGTATTCTATTATTAAAAAACATATCAATCAATAAATATCTAAAATTTTATGGTCAAGAACTTTGTGATGGTTTTTGCTTCTCCCTACTTTTTTTGCCATTAATTTTGCACACTTAATTTATATTATAAATGCAATAAAATTAGAAATAGAAATTATGTAAATTTATTCTCAAAGTATGAACTTCTGGAGAAATTTTTACTGAAACTTGTCTTTCAGGTCGGTTTTAGATTATAAAATATATATCATATTTTAAGTTTTGTTGTGTTTTTTCTAATAACATTTATCCCTTGTACCATAACCTTCGATCTAATAAGCTTTCACTCCAAAAAACATTACGTATTAATTATGAGTTTGTTTTCTACTACTTTAGTAGTTTGTTATTGCTATCAATCTCAAGTCTAATGCATTTGCAATCCTCTTTAAATACAAAAATACTGGAGGCATTACTATGTTGCTCTTATTTTTCAATTTACTTGAGTTTAAAGGACAAAAAAATTGATGACATCTCCTTAGGGTTTACAATATGAGCTAACAATTGTTTATTAGAATTTAAAAACCTTTGGTCTTGGGTTCAATTTCTATACTATTTTCTTTAAAACAATAAAATCAAGTTTAATTTTTAATCTTGTTACACGAAATGCAACGTATCTATGCACACACTCCACATAAATAGTTCGTTTCTCAAACAACTAATGATAGTGTATCATGCTAAGAAGTGATACATTATAAATCTATATTTTCTATTTTAACTAATAAATTAATAGCTAAACTTTATTCTATTCTTCTGTTATTATCTTTATTTTTTTCAATGATTTAATATTTATTTATTTAAAAAATTAAATGTGATTGTCACATCTCCATAGATTTATGTGCACTTATAAAAGATCAAACAAAAAGGTTCCACATAAAAAAAATTCTACAAATGTTTTTAAAGAATTTTAGTATTATCTAAAAACATTGCTAACATGCTATCAACAAATTCTTAGTATATAGTTTAAGAGGTTGCAAATTATAACTACAGGTTTTTGGAGTATAAAATTAGAAAAATAAATCTATCAATCGCTATGAAGAAGTCAGATAATAAATTTATATAAACAATTTCAGATGTAAAATAAAACTTTATCTTAAACTTTTAAAATAAGCTAAAAAAATGCAATTGATGTATTGAATTCATATTATGTAAATATTAATTAAAAATTTTATTTTAGAGTAAACAACGAAACTACAATCATTATGATTTTTTTCAAGTGATTTCTATTTATTTGATACAAGACTTCTTAATTTGCTTGTTGCACAAAGTCACTTTAAGTTTATTTAACAATAATTATGGGACAAATGTATTTACTAACTACGTAGTAACTAATTAACAGTAGTTAATTGATATACTCATATAATTACAAAATAATATAAAAAATAAATCATAAACATTAAACATAAACTTTGATATTCACTTTTTTATAATTAATTTATTTTCATATAAATAATAAAAATTCTAAGCATTGTGCATAGCAGAAGAAAATTGCTAGTTCATTTATCATTAGAATTTTTTGTTGTCCTACTTACGTGGTAAGAGGTGGCATCCATACAACTTGTTAAATATGCAAGTATTAATAGTAATTGTTCCGCATTAGCGAGTTGTAGTGTGTATGAAAGACTTATAAATAGTGTAGATTCATAACCCATTGTCTTAAAATTTTGGGTAAAGATGTGGTATTAGACCCACTTGTGTACTCTTTCACTAGGTCCACGCGAGAATCAGATCTCCCGGAGGCTCCCATGACCCAACACAACTTAAATGAAAAAAGAAAGGGAAAATCATACTTTTATTAGAAAAATAAATTCTGATTTTGACAAATACCATGCAAAATTCCAATTTTTGAAAATGGTAGAAAAAACAAACTAAATTTGACAAATGTCATTTTTATGAGAAATCGCGATATTTTCCCAAAAAATTGATTTTTTCTTAAAAAATGAATTCCATCTAAAAAAATCCATTTTTTCAAAAGTCTTCAGAGGTATTCGAAGGTCTTCAAAAAGGAGTTCACAATTTTTTTAAAAAAATTGATTTAATAAATTTTTGCTAAAAAAATCTAATTTTTCAGAAGGTTTTCAAAAGTCTCCACAGATCTTCAAAGATCTCCAAAAGTCTTCGAATGTATTCACAGATCCTTGAAGATCTTCAAAGGTCAAGCCTTCAAAGGTCTCTATAGGTCTTCAAAGTTCTTCAAAAGTTTACTAAGGTTTTCAAAAGTATTCAAAAAGCCTTTGAGAGTCTTCCATTGTCTTCAAATGTATTCAAAAGGTCTTCGAGGGTCTTCAATGTCTTCAAATGTCACAATTTTTTTTATAAGAAATTTGATTAAATTTTCAATGTAAACTTTTTTAAAATTAAACTGATTATTTGTATATATAAATTTGATGTACCCGATATTTACAAAATTAATTTATTTAATAATAATTAATTTGGTCCACATAAATGTATTCAAAGGTCTACAATAATCTACAAAATTCTTCAAAACTTCACATAATGTCTCCAAAAAGTCTTCAATGATCTTCAAAAACTATTCAAAAAGGTCTTCAAACTAAATGGCTAATTAACAATTACATAAAAAACAACCAATTTGAGGTACTAAACAATAATATCACACACAACAGTGGTCTACAAAATGTATATAAAAGTCTTCAAAGGAGTACACAATAGTCTACAAAAGTCTACAAAAACAATCAAAAGTCTTCAAAGGTTCATAGTTATATAGTTTTTAAACTCAATGCAATTAAGTGAAAAAAAACATTTTCAGGGATTGAAAGCAACAATTTCCATGAAAAAAACACCTCATTGCCAACACAGCTGCCATCTCGTCTCGTGTTGCCACCTCGTCGCCTTGCTCTAATCGGATGTCGTAGGAAAAAAAAACCTAGTCCAGTCTTCGTGGGCCTCGCATCTTCAGCGTCGCTGAACCCAACGTGCCACCTTTGACTTCCGCTTTCAGATGCGATCACTGACTCTCTCGTGGCTCCCGATCTCCCGTCACTGTCATGATCCATCAACACGTTTCTGGATCTAAGAGCAATGAAGCAACGAAGGCAGCAAAGAAGAGAAAGGAAACTCGCAGATCGAAGAGAAGAACGAAGGAGAAGAGGGAGAGAGAGAGAGAGAAGGTGCGACGAAAGAGTCAGATCGAAGGAGAAGAGACAGACAAACTAGGGAGTGTGCAAGAGAGAGAGAGAGTGAAGAGAAAAAAGAAGAGAGAGAAAATGAGGAGAGAGAAAAAATGAGAAGAAAAATTCATTTTTATTTAATTGAATCTAGTAATTTTCAAAATCAGAATTAAAAAAGTGGTATTTGAGAAAGCTGAACTTAAAAATATTTTATTCAAATAATTATGAAGTTGTTGGTGATTTTTGTCAAAATTTAAATTTAAATTATGATATATGGTATAATTAACTCAAAAAGAACACAAAAATAAAAAGTCCAATTGTTAATTGGATGTCGTGTGATATAAAAGCAAGATTGTGAAGTTGCCGTGGGTTGTCGGTTGACCGCGGAGAGGTAAATAAGAAAAATATTGAATTTTTCAAGTTCTAGGAGGCAGAAAGTTGTTCGATCATAATGTGATTTCAAGCCCGGTTGTTACTAATTTTAATATATTGTTTCTGGCATCAAGTACTATAAAATGACTGGTGTAAATTGTTAAAAGCCTTTTTTTTGTGATTGTTTCTGTCAATACTTGGAGTAATTTTTATCTATTGTTTTAGTTATTTTTGAGTAATTTATTCACTGTTAAGTGAATAAATTATTGTTGTTAATTTTTAATTTGACCTAAAAAATTTACTGTGTAACTAATTATTTTGATATAATGAAAGTTTATTTGTGACTGTACCCCTTCATATTAAAAGTTTTTCACGTAAAAACTTCTTGTATTTTGTAATATGTTTACTTAACTTTATTGTCTATTTGATTTTACAGAAAATAAAAAGTGTTACTTTTGTGTTTGTAGCCTACCTTCCCAAACAAGTTTCCATCTAAGTTTTCTTTTCAACCTCGTCTTTCACAAATGCCAAATATATGGACTCATTATTTACGAACTGATTTCATTACTTTTATAACATAAATGAACTTATTAGGAACTGAACTTCTAAAATTTATCATGATATAGGTTTTTTTAAATAATTTTCTTCTAGTAACAATCTAATGCAATATGACATCCACTATCCATTCCATATCCGGAATAACATCGAAATTGGACATCTCCACAAGAATCAAATCAGCACTAAAAGTTATACCCACACAACTGAACCTCATAGTTCTGAATATACAAGTTAGTTATCAATTTCTTCCGGGGGGGAGTTGAAATTACTAGTGCAAACATCGGTACATATGGTTTCAAACCGAGACGACTAACCAAATAAAGAGAGTTAAAAGAGTGACTTGATCTAGAATTAAATAAGACTAGCATCAAAACCACAGGATTGAAATAGTTTTGTAATAACACCCATGGATTATTGAGCTTTCTGGCAAGTTATGGTGCATACTTATGCTTGTCCACTCTTAAAGCGTACTAGAGCTGATTGGCCTTTGGCACTTTAACCTGTACCACCAAATCCTCTAACACATCTTCCTGATGATAGAACATTTACTTGTGAAGGAGTAGGATCCACATAACTTCGCCTAAGATCAACCTTTATGGGACACACCTCTTACTCGGCCGCATTGGGGTACTCTGATCTCCTATGGCCTGGTTGATTGCAAAAGATGGTACAAAATCCTTCTAATTCATTAACTCTGTCCTAAGATCATTCTGTCGATATATAGGTTTTTTGCCATATTGGCAAGTAATAGTTGTTCTTACTATTTCTGTCACTAAATAAAAACAAAACAAATCAACTTATGAATGAAAAACATCATATTCAAAGAGAAGTGAGTTAAACAAAATGATTTTATGTTTGGTCAGAAAGGGTCAGCAAGATTTTGCAATTTTTCATCCGTTGTATCAAATCTCACCATCCCACTTCTTACCTTAAATGTGACATATCATAAGACACCAAATAACTCATTAAAAAGGAAAAGAAAACAAATAATCAATTGGCTGTGTTCGGTGTCGAGAGTTGGCTCCAAAGAAAACGACATTTTGAGCGTGAGGGGAAAGTGGGTTTTGTTTTTATTCTCAAATTAGCGACAACATGAAACTTCCTTCCGTCGATCCTCACACACCTACCTGTTATGCAGGTAATTTTCAAAAATTTTAGATGTGAAAATCAACCGAATGGAGGGATGGAGCAAATTTCGTTGGTGTGGTGAAAATGGCTAGAAGAATAGTCCATTTACAGGCCTAGTTTTAGCGAGCATGAATGTATTCGTCGCTATTCATTGTCACAAATTTGGCATTTAGGGAGTATTTCGCAACAAAATCGACTTTTTTTCCTACTAATGTGGCAGTAAAACTATGTGTCACTTCGCCACCATTTGGTAGGATTCTCTCTGAGCATAGCGACAGATACATTGTCGCTAATGTGTTTGCTATGTCGTTGACAATTCGTTATGTCTTCATAATTTTCACAAAATTTTGGCCGAATTTTCCTCCCCAATTTGGCAACACATTCGCTCTCTCACAAAATATAGCGAAAAAAAACAGACACCAAATTTATAGCTGCGTGGTCAAAGTCTGCAGCGATGGACCATTTTACCGCAATTTAGCAACAAATTTGAAGCTAATTAGCGACAAAATTGTTTTTCTTGCCAACTATTTTGCCAAACCACTTTCTTTTTTGCCATAATTACTTGTGAAGTTCAGTGTCAGATGCCGGAAACTTACAAGAGTATGTATGCATAAAGCCAAAGGAAAGTTGTTTGGACGTTGGTTTCAGTCTTCCAAGGGGTGGACATATGCTAAATGGATATAAGTATCGGGTCGGGTATAATCACCGCTTGCATTATGCAACGTATTTGTTTGTGTTAACAACTACACGTTCTTGATAATTTTTAACTCCCAAAGATTCGAATCGAAGTAGGAATTTCACATTATAGTCCACTTCTTATTTTTGATTTTTTTTCCTTTTGCCAATCTTGCCAAAACTCATGAGTAACTTGACGTGATAATGTTATTCTATACAATCCACAAGTTTTCTGTCGCAAAAAGGGACTTATAGCTGCCAGCAATCTTTGTTGTATAGCAACCGACGTAAAATGATGGCGCATATATATGTGCTAATTAACCACGCGCATGAGGAAAACCTATTTCCACCGACCCAATAAATTTTGGCAATTTCAAAACAAGAACCAACAGGAATTTGGCAATGAAAATACAAGGAAGTTGATCAAGTTCATTAACCACTAAAAAATATGAGATCGGATATATTAAAATTAGAAATTTTCTTGTCGAGTTTCCGTTATCAATTTATTCAGTAATTCACGATTAAACCATCTTTTTTTTCACTATTTATGAATGTTATTCTCATTTTCGACTTGAAAATTTTAACTTGTGTATTACAGAGTTGCATGATAAATTCCTTGCATTTTTCAATTGCGACCCGCTCTTTGCAGAACTGCCAAATTGAAGCTAAGAGTAGAAAAAATTAGTTGCGTTTTTAGCCATTACAAATTACTTATTATTTTCTTTAAATGAAAGGGCCACATTGCTTGTTCACATTACAAATTACTTGAGTACTAGTTTAAAATAGTTTAAAATTAGGTCGAGGTACGGACACAATATTTTTATTTTATATTATGATTGAAAAAAATTAAAATTAAATTAATTTTAAATTAGATGAAGTAAATAATATGTTAATTATTAAATTTAATTTTTAAAATATAAGAAGTATAAAATAAAATAATTATGATTGATAGTTTCTACATGCCACCTTTGTCCAATAAACATATTAAGTATGTAATAATTTGTTTAAATAATTATTTGGCTATGACAATTAAATTAATTAATCTTGAGTTACACCAAAGAGCAATATTTTTTATTTGTATCGTTGTCGTTCCACTGGTTCGTAGTTTCATGTTTTTTCGAAAATTTAGTCAAGTTTTCTAAAAGATGTATTAGCATTTTAATGGTCCAATGGTTATATGTTTGAGAGAATGATCCACAATACTACAGGAAAAGGCGACTAATCTCCAACCTATTTCTATTACTTTTCTTCTTTATTTTGGAAAACACAGAATTTTTGTGTTCCAGTGGTTGCACTTCTCCTTTATTACCGAAGAAGAAGCCACTTTATTGTTTAGATGTGGTTGTCCGGCATCGAAGAATAGCGGTAAAGAAGGAGAGAAGCAGCGTGTAGCATTTGTGAAGTAAGCCTTGGCTAACACTTCGTTGTCCAATCATCATAAGATGGTCCTGAAGATGTATAAGAGTTCCCAGCAACTTTCTGGTGCCTTGGCTGTTCATAAAATTATCCGTTTTCCTGTTCATGGTTTGTCCAGCACATAAATCAAATGGGAATTTTTTGGCCAAAAAATTTTTTCACCTTTATTTCATGAATTCAAAGGACAAAACTACTTGGGCATTTTAACAGATATCACCTTTAGGTTAGAGCTACTTAATTTTTGTCCAATTCTTTTAATTGGGAAATTAAAAAAGATATTGGAATGAATTCTCAAATATATGTTGTTGGTTTGCATATATCCCAAGTCATTAATTACTTACTGAAACTTTGTCGCCAATCTCGCAACTAGGTGTTTCTTAAATTCTTTTTTTTTTTGGTTTAACGTAGTCAAATGAACTTCTAAGTTTTTTAAAAAGGAAGTTGTATGCATTGACATTGTCTTGTTCGACTTTAGAATACTTAAAAATTAAATGTGAACAAGTTCACATGGTCATTAATTTTGAATTGGTCAATAAACCAATGCTAACTAACACACGAAACTCAACGGAAATTAGCATACATTATCTACCTTTCAAGACAAGTAACAACACCTAATACATCTCATTATCCTTTTATATAAACATTTCAATCATCCTCAACTTCATTTCTATCTGTTCATCAGAACCCTTAATTTCTTCTTTCTCCATCACACAACGCATAAATTAAACATGTCTCTTAGACCAAGAACCACATCCTCCAAGCAACAACAGCAACCAAACCCTTTAGAGGTATCAACAACAAGCTCAAACTCAACTAGCAATGACATTCATGAGCCAGAAACCCCCAAATCTCCCTCAAGACCGCCAACGTTGTCGCAACGGGCGATCTCGCAAACCTTAACAAGCACGGCAAACCTAGCCAACCTCCTACCTACCGGCACGCTCTTAGCTTTCCAACTTCTCACACCGTCCTTCACCAACAACGGCGCATGTGACTCTGCGACGCGCCCGTTGACCTTCATCCTCCTTACCCTACTAGCATTTTCTTGCTTTCTTGCGTCTTTCACAGACAGTGTGAAGTCAAATATCGATGGACAAGTATACTATGGTTTTGCAACATTTAAAGGGATGTTTCTATTCGATTGTCCGGATCCGATTAGTTCAGGGTTGTCTGATTTGAGCAAGAAAAGGATTAGATTTGTTGATGGGGTTCATGCGGTTTTGTCTGTACTTCTGTTCTTTTCCATAGCTTTGAGGGACAAGAATGTGTTGGAATGTTTTTATCCGATGCCAAAGCATGAGACTCAAGAGGTTTTGAACATTGTTCCTGTGGGAATTGGTCTAATTTGCGGTTTGTTGTTTTTAATTTTTCCTACCAGAAGGCATGGGATTGGGTACCCTCTTACTCCAGGCAAATAATTGTTCCAGGCCTCTTTTTTGTTTTTATTTTCAATTTGTGTGTTTTTGTCTGAAATTGGAAGAGCCTTTAATTATTCCTCTCCCAACAAGGAGCTTCTTTTATTGGATGGTTGTACAAATTTTCACATTCTGACTAATTTGACGTTTCAGACGTATGCTTAACTTAATTGTTTATGCGATACCTTAAATTATTTTGTACATTGGTTTTTTCTTTCTTTGTTATGAAAAAATACCTTAAAATTCACGATGTTAATATGCTTACTTGACGACTTGGACTAACTCTTGATACATGTTTGCATACTTATGAAGAGTTCTTACTAGACATGTAAAATTAGAACCAGAACCGGCAAATCGAACCCAAATCAGATCGGTTAAAATACGAATCGAACTGAAATCGAAACCTACCAACCAAAATTGGAGAGTTGCGGTTTAGGTTCCGGTTTCATCACTTTAAAAATCGTGGAACCGCCATGTCATTTTCTTTCTTTTTTTAATTTCTTTTTTTATTTTTCAACTCTATAAATACCCTCACCTCATTCTTACCACGGTATTCATCCGTCATAAGTAAGAGCATCTAGTAAATTTAATGAGTTTTTTTTAATTTTGTTTAAAATTATGTGATGTAATTATTAGTAGAATAGTTAATTTGTTTGTAAATTATTAAAAAATTCTTTAAAATACAATGTATTATTGGTACTATAGTTAATTATTGAATATAAAAAAATTTACAAACAAGAAAAAAATTGACAGGATAAAATAGCAGATTAAAAATAAAATTTTTGAAAAAAAAAAGGGAACCGAGCCGGCGTTTGAATCGGTCAAAATCGGAACCTTTAACAACTCTAAGCGTGGTCTCTGCCACTAATCAGAAACAAATCATTTATCTGATCAGGACATCATGGCTACCAATATTCCTTGGTAGTTGGGGTCTTTACAATGCATTAGTATACCAAAAGTTACGTTTATCTTACTTAGCACATATGTCTCATATCCAAAAACATATATAGTGTACTATTATCTCAAAAACAAATACTCTTGCTACAGAGCATACCAAAAACAAAGGGAGATATATAAGATATAACTTATATAACTCAAATATATATATATATATATATATATTTCAAAAAATTTATATCAGAAATTACACTTGAACCAAACAGAATATTTATTTCAGATAGATATTCAAAAATCCAAACAAAATAATGGTTATAGAAAATGTATTAAAATCCCAAAACAGAGTAACAATTTCAGAAATCAGAAACATAATATTTACTTCCAAAAATAAAAAACATACTAGTTTAATATACAGAAAAAAAGCTTGCGAACCAGGATCGAAAACAGAGAGAGGGTATAAATACTCATATGCCAAATCTCGAAAACAGAGTCTCTATTTTAGAAATTTCAATAAATATCAAAACTCGATATTTATTTCAAAAATAAAAAAACATAGTAGTTTACCAAACTGCATTTTTATCACAAAGGGTTTCACAAATGTCAGATTTTTGGATTTTCTGATCCTTTAATTAATCCATATTATATGCTATAGTTGTAGCACATCAAAAACATATAAGTTAGAAAGACACAACCTATATGTCTAAAGATGTCATCCATTCACCTGGATATCCAAGCGGAATGGCCCGGTCAAGCGGTGACTGGCTGACCTTGCTGACTAGAATACGAAGCTGAACAAACATATCAAACGAGATACTGGTACTGTGGTTGTACTGAAATGCGTGCACATGCATATGCAGACTCAGACGCTCAAACAATTCTCAAAACTCATTTATGGCCAAAGTCTAATGTATTAACTCAAAGATTACACCCCGGTGTAAAATTACACTTCGATCCTCAAACTTTGAAAAATTACCAATCAGTCTCCAAAATATACAAATTCATAAATTACTCCAAAAACTTCAAAATTATGTCTAAGACCTCAAAACATCCAAATATATCCAAATTATTCCCCAATTATATGCAAAATTATATTTTGACCCCTAATTACAAAATATCACTTCTAGTCTTCAATGGCAAATTACCATTTAGTCCAATTCCCGATCCTCTCGATTTTGATCATACCATTCACCTCCTAGCATTCTCTAAAACACAAATCAAACTCCCATTTGCATCAAACAACACAAAAATACCTATTATTCCCCAATTTCCGTCACAAACCCTAACCCCAAATAAAACAATGAAAATCCTTCACAATTACCTTGATTTCTTGCATTTCTAAGGCCTACCAACATAGTTCTATCAAAATCCTACTCAAATCCATCACAAAACCTCAAAAACTCGGACTAAATCCACCCAATAAAACTCATTTTATTCCTCCAATCAAAAACAACAACACCCAAGCAAAAATGGCAATAAATTGAAAATAACTCAAGAAAAGAAGTTAATCTTACCTCAAGGAACCAAGATGCACCAAAGAGAGGAGAAAAAATGAAAATTGAGAGGTTGGGATCGGGTTTGAAGTGTTTGAAGGCTTAGAACACCGAATGAGAGTCGGTCTAGGGTTTTTAAAGACAAAGCAAAGCAAAACGACGGTGTTTCAAGCACATTTCATGCATTTTGGTAAGACACGAGATTAGACACGGTTGTGTCTCTTCCCGTGTAATACCCAGATCATAAGAAATTGCAAGACACGGGCACGGCTTGACAAGAAACAGACACGACTTCATGGCGGTGTCTTAGGCCATGTAAGACACGGTCAAAGAGGGTTGTCCGTGTCTTGGTCCGTGTTCTTCAAAAACACAACTTTTCTCATCCGAAAACACTTCATTCGATCGAACACACGTCAAAAAAGATCAAAAGGTCGAAAACCAACTTAAATCCATCAACATTCACTATCCAAATCACCAAATCAATGAGTCAAACTCCAATAAAAAATTAAAATCAAACTTAACAACACTCAAATACCATCAAAATGGGTGAGTCGTTACAATAACCATCAATGCCAGGAGCTTTCGATCCCTCAGTGCTCCACAAATCTGTTTTAATTTCATCCATAGAAACCTCAGAGCATAACAGATTAGCCTCATTATTGGTAACTATGGCACCAGACTGCATAATGTCAATATTAGCATGGGTTCAATGCAACTCCTCAGTACCAAGCAACTTCCTATAATAGTCAATCATAGCAGTGGCTATGTCAGCTTGCTCTACAAGTAGTGTCCCATCCTCAAGCTGAAGACAAACGACTTTATTGTGAGCCCTTCTTGACTTAACCGAATTATGAAAGTACCGAGTATTTGAATCCCCCAATCTAACCCACTTTTCTCTAGCTTTCTGTTTGAAAAACTGTTCCTGAGATGCCAACAGCCGTCTATACTCCCCAAATATAACCCTTTCCTCATCAATATGTTTCCGATCAAAGGGAGATAGCTGCAGAGCACTCTGAGTTTGATCAAGAAGGACCTTACAGTTTTTAACTCTGCTTGTAATATCAGAGAAATGATCCCTATTAAGGCGCTTCAGTTCAACTTTCAACATCATCAGTCTCCAGACAGAAAACATCCTACAACCAGAAACCTTTCTACACCAGACAGAGTGAACATTCGCAAAGAAGTCAGGGTGATGTGTCCACATGTTGAAAAACCGAAAAGGTTCAATGCCCTTATTCTCAGTAAAGCGAAGGTTAACAATCAGAGGGGAATGGTCCGAGATACTGATGGTAAAGCTTCATAGTCAGAATTGCCAAAAGAATCCAACCAGAAGCTATTAACAAGGCATCTGTCCAGTTCTTTCATTTGACGCATCTCTCATATTCTATACTGACATCACTGTCTTTTCGCGTACTACTTGCTTTGCTCTCATTTTTTTCATACTTCAAACTTAAAAGCGCATGCTTATATCTAACAAACATTTTTCCTGTTAAAAACCTTGTTTCTGTGTTGTTTGGTCGATTGAGATGTGAAAACATCAACATTGAACATTCATTTGAAGTTGAAGAACAATTGTGACAATTGGTTGGCTCGACACAAACAAATTGATAAGTTAAAGAACACGCACCACCCAGACAACCAACAGTTCCCGCACTCCACGAAGACAATGAAAATAAATAAGAGATTTTCAGTATTATTGAGTATGAATATTGTAGGATCTTCTGGACAATACGTGACTAAAACGTTAACATTGAAAGCTTTGCACAATCTGATAGTAACTGATTTGATACTCGTATCATGTTGCTCGATGTGAGCCTCTATAAGTTGTCCATCATATATTTTCCTCATAATTTGTTTTTGCATATAATTTACATGGTAAAGTGTAATACCCCGTCTGTTCCGATGAAATTTTCCTGTAGCGTTCCGACCAGTTCTGACAAGGACTCCGGTGAAACGACGTTTGATTTCGAATGGTTTAGTATGATTTGATTCTCGAATGTTCGAGATGAAGTTTGGATATTTGAAAGCTCTTATTTTTTGTAAGGTTGGATGTTGTTAAGCGTTGGAAATGATTCTGGACGAGTTCGGTAACAAGAGAAATCAAGAAAGTAGAAAACAAGCCTCTAACGTGCGTAATTAAAGGAATAACGCACGTTAGTATAGTCTAACATACGTAAGCTTTAGGCTAACGTACGTAAGGCACTGTTTTTGCAGAATACGTGTTTTCAACGATTGACGTACGTGTGCTGGGTTTCCGTGATGATTCACGTACGTGAGATGAAAAGTGACGTAAGTGAGGTCAGGACTTTCAGTTCCAGAACGTGATTTTTGACTCGTTAACGTACGTGACTTTGATCCTAACGTACGTGAGACTCCAATTTCTATATATATCCGAACCCCGACCATTTCGTCCGAAACTTTCATTTTTCACTCTATCACTCTCTCTGGTCGATTCTCTCTGCTTCCCATTGTTTGCCCAGTGTTCCTACACATCCCTGGAGGAAAGATTTCAGTTCTAATCTCATCCTTTCATCCATTTCATGTATTTAATTTCTGAATTAGGTTTTTGGCCGAAAATGAAATGGGTTTCGGATTTTGCATGATTATGTTGAAATGGATGTTGTAGGTTGTTAGATTATGATTGTTGGAAGTTAGATTAACATAAATCTAGATTGAAATCAGAAGGAATGATGATTTCTTTGAATGGGTAGGGTTAGATTCAGTTTTGACCAATTTTTGACGATTTGGTTGTTTGTTTGAGGAAATTGTTGATGGATTAATGTCCTTGAGGCTGAGATGAACCCATAGATATATTCGGTTTCGATTTTTGTCGGCCGAATCAAAAGTTGGTATTTTTGAGAATAAAGTTTTGATATTGGTATTTTCGTAATTTTGGGAAGTTGACACCCAGATTCGTAAATTCTGAAAACTTGGGCTCAGATTTGTAATTTTAGAAACTTGAGAGTTAGATTTATAATTTTGGAGAAATAAGGAGTAATTTTGTAATTTCGAGGAAGTAAGTTAAATTCGTAAATTCAGAGAGTTCGAGAGCTCTTTTGGAAATTCTGACTACTTGGAATAGTCGTTGGTATATTCTCGAACTCGAGGGACTGGTTTGTGATTTTACGAGGTCTGGGGACTAAATTGTAATTTTACATAGATTTGAATTTTTGAGCCGTGAGCGCTAGATCTTAGATCGCAATAGAATTTCTGACGCCGATAGCGTCCGAGTCTGCATTTGCATTAAATATGTATTCTGTACTCCCACAGTTACCCTGTCTGAGTCTATTGAACTCTGTTTATCTGTCAGCTCTGTTTGGCCTTCGAGACGACCAACCATTCACCAGTGGACTATGATTTGGACTACTGGCTCGGCGTCCAGGTGAGTGCAATGTCGACTTCAGACACATAGGCTGTGTCTTTTGAAATTATATGTTTTTGATATGTCTAGTATAAATCTGAAATTGATTTAATAACGGTCTGACTATTAATA
>CAODLS012885558.1:0-12890 GCA_948243855.1 Flueggea neowawraea
CACAATAAATTAGGTGACTTTGTGTTTTAGTTTCCGTTAAGCATGTTAGTTGACTGATCAAATCACACTTGTATTTGAGCAATCTTGGTCATGAAAGATGTCTTTCTTGAATGCTTTCACTGCAGTTGATATTCCTATGGAGATTATCAATTTAATCAACATGCAACGACTGGTATGAATTGCAGGCTGGAACTTGTTTCCTTGTCTGATATGAGTGTGTCTCATTTTTGGATGGTTTTATTTTTTAGGTTCTGGCTAATAATCTTGTTGATCGACTGCCGATTAATTTGGGGAAGCTGCAGTCTTTAAAGATTATGACACTGGATGGGAATCGAATTTCTTCCTTGCCCGATGAAAGTAATGTTCTTCTCTAAATAAGTAAGATTTTTGTTGGAGAAATACATTATTATCAACCTCATGCCTTTTCTGCTTTCGTGCATGTTCCTTATCTTAATGTATATTTTGCATTTAGTGGGTCAGTTGGTGCGGCTTGAGCAATTGTCCATTTCTGGGAATCTTTTAACATCCTTGCCCGAAACAATTGGGAGCTTGCGTAGCGTAAGTAATTGTATCCACCCAACTAAAAATCCCAGTGCTTCTTATGAATGTTGTATGCACTCTACTTGTGTATATGTATTATGAATCTCAGTGGCTAAACGTAGTTAGTTGAACCTGGCTGAGAAATCCAACATGTGTGCATTTTGTTTATATAATCCGTGAACTTTTCCTTTTTATTCATCTTCATATAAGGAATAGGACTTCTTTAGTACTAATTAAAGCTATAGTATGCAAGCAGGAGATAGTGGCCAAGAATCATACATGGTGCTCTTGGAACATTGCCATGAATTTTTTGGCTGTATATTTTGACCAGATAAAAGGGAAAAATAGAAAAAAGAAAGCTTTGGAGGACCATTATTGTTTTATTGCAGATAATAATATTCCAGTTCTAAATTTGCTTAACCTAAGGAAGAAGATTTCTAAATTTGCAGTTGTCACTCTTAAATGTGTCAAATAATTAACGGAAGACTCTTCCAGAATCAATTGGAAGTTGCTTCTCTCTTGAAGAATTGCAAGCAAATGGTATGTTCCAATCCATTGCTTTTGCTTTTTTCTTTTTAAATTTTTGCTTCACTTCCTCAGATTTGTCTGGACAGTTAGTGTGCTCAGATGTGGTATTTTAATTTTTATTTTTGCACATGATGAATATCATGTAGTTCATCATATGATGGAATGAAATATATGTTTTCTTCAGATTTCTGGAGATTTTACATTTTCTTTCTGATCTTCTATGGCATGACAGTGAGCAAGCTAGATATTATGAACTCTATCATTAGTTCTCACAGCTTTATGATCCGGATTATTTTGCAGATAATTTTCTTGAAGGTCTTCCTGCTTCAGTTTGCAATCTCGTTCATTTAAAATCACTTTCCTTTAACAACAATAATGTGAGCCAGCTATGATTGGTTTGTTGAGATTAAACATTGTTCCACTTTTTTTTTTGTTTATCTTCTCAAACAAAACTTGTGCAAATTTTAGCAAATACTTCCTTTGATTTAAATATAAGGCTTGGTTTTAGGATACTCTGCAGTGGTCATTTTTTCCTAGCTTAATGCAAGACTACAACCTCTACACTTAATCAGTGACTTTTATATTGTGATCTTCTGCTCTTGTTTATCTGTAATACGTGAATTTAGGCTTTTAGATGGGCAAACTATACAAGTATCCTTGTTCTTATCTTTTGACAGATTCCTCCTAATCTATTGAAAGAATGCAAAGCTCTCCAAAATATTTCACTGCATGACAATCCTATTTCAATGGATCAATTTCAGCAGGTATCCTATAGTTTTCTAACATGTTATTGATTCTTCATCCATAATTTCCAGAAGAAAAGGGATATTCTCTGTTTATTCTTACAAGAATGCTGAAAATCATTTTTAGATAGAAGGATTTCAAGAATTTGAAGCAAGAAGAAGGAAGAAGTTTGACAAGCAAATTGATTCAAATGTGATGATCGGTTCAAAAGGCCTTGATGAGGGTGTTGATCTATAATATTTCATGTTCTGTCTCCTTACAATAGTAAGTTCTGCAATACAAATGGCTGGTCATGTGCTACTGTCTACTGAGAAGAGTTACCTATTGTGACCTCTATTATTTGGTAAAGCCATGGACCGGGTCTTGAATGTTTACAGTGATTCTTAGAAACTATAGCTTTCTTGTTTTGGCCTCTCCATGTTGTCTTTCACTCTCCATATATCCCTTCATTCATAAATTATTTTTTCAGACACACTAGTGAGCAATATATATTATGCTGATTTATCACCAACTTTTATTTGGTATGATACAATTGGATAGCTAAATTAACACAAATGCAAATGTTAAAAATTATATGTTTCAATTCTATAATCCACTTTCTTCTTGTATAATTCTTCCAACTTTTGATTTTCATGTAGCTGGCTTTGCCTAGCGGACACATATACTAACTCTGACTTTGCTCAACCAGTGCATTACAGAGGTGCAGTGCATTGGTCTGGGCCATTTTTTAATTCAAGGAAGCTGTGATCAAGTCTGGACAGATGCAGAGTCTGAGCAGCTTTTTGACTCCTCCACAGATTTGAGACACAGAAACGTGTGAAATAAACATTTAATCCCAGACTTGTGCCATTTGTAAATGTCTTTTGGTAAGCTATTGATCTATAAATTACAGGCATGATGAATATTGATAACTACTCTTATACCATAATTACCCAAATCCTTGTGTATTTTACGCTCTTGCATATATATTTTCAATTTGATTTGTTCATAATACATCCAATTTATTGCAAACACTTGATAGTTAAAATATTGATTATGATAATTATTTTTTTTGTTAAATACTAATAGTACTTTTAAATAACGTGTAGTTGCTCTATTATTAATAGAAGCAACTCAATTATGATGACGTTGTATCGTATATAAGTTCTAAGTAAAAGTCATAAGTTACCTAATCTCATTTAATTAACTCGTGTCTTCTATCATAACTACCGATTAAAGGTCAGACATTTCAGGGTTAGCGACCAAAAATTCGATTTCTCTCCAACAATTAAATCTTCTAACTCTTCCTTTAAAAAAATTCTACCTCTACTTTTTTAATATACATGGTCACTCTATAGAGAATTGAACTCTCGATTCTTTAACATTAGAAGCAAATTCAATAATAGTAGGCTACAATCCTTGACCATCGTCTAACTCTAATATAAACCACTTGAAGTGGCCTAATTACTTCCACTCCACACTAGATAACGTTTGATTTTCCAACCACTTGATAGCCAATAATTTGGATTAGTTGTTTGGAGGCAGTAGTTAGTGTTGTTAACCTAACACAGTTACACTTGAAGATTATAGATTGTTTGTAAGAGGTGACTGTTCAAGCTCAGAATGAATATTTAAATTCTTTGATTTAATTATTTAATCTTTTTCCTTGAAAGAAAAGCTTAATATATTTAGAATATGCAAGTTTTATGTGGTGTTTGTTTGCGGTAGATTGAAAAATAAATTATGAGAACGTATTGTGAATTAATAAAAAATTTGTATAATGAGATAGTCAAAAGATTAACAAGTTTAGAACTAATTATATCTTCAAATAATAATATGTAACATGCATAGTGGTCTTAATATATATATTTTTTTTTATCTGACCAAATGATAAGAAGGAATGTTAGAAAATTGCACACATAAATGAAAAACTTTTTGACTTTCAGTAAGGGTGTAATTGTAATGAGGTAGAATATGTGTGTGCTTATGCAACACAAAATTTCCCTCTAAAAAGGTTAATTAATGGAATTTATGATGCAACTTTGAAAGTATCTAAATGTATAGTTTAAGTGGGAAATTTTATTCTCCATTGATTAGAACTTCCAAGTCCAAAGTGGAGGAGAAAGCAACTTTAAAGTATACATATGATGTATGAATTAGTCTTTGGTTGTATCACCCACATATTGAATAAGGAATATATATAAAAACCTTAGCCTATTTTAAATATCAGTAAATGAAATTAAAAAAAAGGGTCCCACAACCATATTTTAAAATGTTAATTAGAGGTCCAATGTATTAAAACTATACTATAGGATAATTTTTCCTTTTCTGCACAAATTTGAATTTTTGAATGACGATCGTTTCAAGTATCACAGCATTAAAAATTATTCTCTTTTTAGTAAATATTTTTTAAATTTTTTTATTTAATAAAATTTATTTATTTTTCAACATGTTAATTACTGGATCAACAAATATTTGAACGAACTTAACAGGAGTTATAATGCCGCTACAAAATAATATGTATATTCACGTTAAAATTAATATAAGTGGCTAGTGTGTATGATGTTGTACTGAAAGACAAATGTGGAATTTTTCACATATGACGAATAAATTTAAATTTCACGAAAAATGTGCGTTTTTTCTTCTCCTATCTCTTTCAAAATTTTCATTATAAACTCCATTTGGAGTATTCTCTAAGCATTGCTGGTAAAAACTGTGAGCATCCATCAACACATGCAACATCATTACTA
Organism: Flueggea neowawraea; assembly: GCA_948243855.1. Lineage (NCBI taxonomy): Eukaryota > Viridiplantae > Streptophyta > Magnoliopsida > Malpighiales > Phyllanthaceae > Flueggea > Flueggea neowawraea. The sequence goes on from CAODLS012885558.1 coordinate 4,542, forward strand.
TGAAGAGACACATGCACCATTATGATTAGGGTTTATATAAATTAAATAGAGGATCAAGGCTAGCTAGGTTTTTCTTCCATGTGAACTCTAACTTATTCATTATTCCAATTCCAAGTATATTTTTGACTTTAAGCATGACAAAACTCCAAACAATTATTATCTTGTAATAATCAATGAGTTTGTAGTTTATTAGTATTGAAGTTAATTACAACAAAAGAGATCGTGAGTTTGATTTCCAGTGAAAACAAATAAAACGACTTGTCAAAAAAATTATTATCTTGCAATAACTTGATTAAATATTCGTATTCATTTTCTTCTCAGTCTCATTCATGGACAAAAATGAACTATTTTTTTCTCATATTCCAATTCAGTCTTACTCTTCGAAAAGGTTCAATTTACCAATAAGTTGATTATAAATGGACTTCATATATAAATGACTTGTTAATCCAATGATAAATGTGTTAATTAATTTTGAATAAATTCTACATGTAAAAAAGACAAATATTCAAATCCAAAAAAAAAAAGTACTTATTGAAAGAGAAGAACCGTTAGTTCAATGTTACTATAATTTTATCTTATGTAATAATTTAACAATAGATTGATACTTTAAGTAAAACTGTTGCAACCGTCATAGTCGGCATGATATGATGTTGATGTGATTAAATCTTTAATCATTTTGCATTCTGTAAGTTAGTTCGAGTTTGTCCGCAAAGCCCTAACCAGTTTGATCAACTAATGAAGCAACTGATCTTTGTGTCTATGTGGTCGTGATGCATGTAGGATACTTTTGCAATTCTTTTAACTGTGTTTTTTTTATAAGAAAAAATTGGAATTACGTAAATTATAAAACGTATCTAATTATGTTATACTAATATATATTCTTATATTGTTAAACCAATATATACATATTTAATTTATATATATATATACTGTCTGGAAATCTAGCTTGCTATGCCGAACTTAAATGAGCATTAGAGCCTAGAAATTCCTTGGTGAGAAAGGAAGGAATGAAAAGAGAAAGAGGGAAAATTGAAATTAAACGAAGCTTTAGAAAACTACAAAGGCGGCTATATACATTCCTCACTCTATTCATAAAATGATTTGGTTTTTGCACCCTAGACTAAACTGTTGTCGCTTTTCTTCCCTCCCCACCCACCACCGTATACATAGGCTTCAACCTCCTTCTCTCCAATACACACATTTACAAGTTCTCTCTTCAAGCCTTTAGTCTCTCAACAACCATTCTCTTCCCTACACTAATAAAAGAAGATTTGGAGGCAAATGATAAGGGAGAGATGGCAATATCCATCACTTCCATGATAAAAGGGATAACAAAGAAGAAATGATAGAAAAGGCAAAAGGAGGATGATAATTTATCTAAGGGAAATAGGGCTTATGTTTATCTAGGAAGTGTGGGAGCAAGTACATCTAAGGGTGTTAGAAGGAGGCCATAGCGGCCATCTTCGGGCAAAAGATAGTTGGTGTATGTGATTAATTAGGAGAGAAGAGTAAAATTTAAAACAGTTTCATTGGGTTTAATATAACCAATTTTTAGTTAATTAGTACAGAAGGGCAAAGGTTGTATTAGACCATTATAAAGAAAGAAAAGTCATGCGGATAGGCTAGTGGAGAACTTTGGCAAATCGATCTAAAGCATAACATAACCGATAGTCAAGCATCCAATAATAATGTATGGAGGTTCCAATGTAGATTAGGTCACGAATTGTGATGAATAATATACACAAAATATGCAGATTGATGAAGCCATAAAATGCCAAAGTAAAGCATCTTATCGTGTGACAATTAAGGTACGGCACGGGCCAAATCTTACCTTGCAATTGAGTCTACTCTCAGCATCATTTTTAATGGACGACCAGCTCTCTTCACTCTTACATCAAGCTTCTATATAATTTACGGCTTTCTAATTAGTTTTATCAGTAATATATGTGCCAAGATTAATTACTACTCATTTACTAATTTTGTACATAAAAATTCCATGCAAATTTCATTGCATATATACTGCACGTCTTTATTCATAAATGAGAAGCATGAGGGGCCAAGCCTATAATTTTTTATTCGACTATTGATGATTAATGAAATGCAATTGTATTCACTTTTGAGAGAAGGGGTTTGATTCGACTGCTAATCCGTCGGTTGTATAGTCGGATCAACACGGCTCGGCTAACTAATTTAGCATCCAATTCGTTGGTTTTTAGGTTAAACCGACCAATATCCAGTCCAATTTTTTTTTCAACCACTAGGTTTCCGAATTCCGTAGGATCCAACTAATTTGGATTCGATCCGGGTAGGACATCGAAGGGCGCCAAAGGTTTTTCTCAAGAGTTTTAAGGTAACTGCATTCTCAGAGTTCGACCTTGAATCCTCTGATTAAACTGAAAAAATCGTACGTTAACTCATCCGCACTCTTTTAGATATATCCAGTCCAATTTTGATAGCATTTGTTAGAATTGCTACAAAGTAAATAGTTCCACAGTCGTTTATTTGTGTATTAAACATGTATCTGTTTTTTAGTCTGCACCAGACATATGAAAAAGTAATTTAAAAATGTTAAACTGGGTTGCACATATTTTTTAAGGCCTGCAATTGCAAATGCGTAACAGATTTTAGCAAGACATCGCAATCCAGTGGTTGAGCAAGTCCTCACGACTCAACTTCCCCCCGCCTCCCCCGCCTTAACTAATAAATAAAGTGATAATTACGTCATATACTATGAAAGTTTTACAAAATTTGCTCTGTATGGACTTGGTATATTTATTACAGATACACTTTATAGTATTTTTATCCTTACGGTTGTAATTGTCAGATTTACGGATATAATTTTTAAATTTACGGACTGTTGTTTATATTTGTTTATACTTATTTATATGTGTTTATATATGTTTATATATTGTTTTATATATGTTTACATATAAACAAATGTAAATAAATATAAACACATATAAATAACTATAAACAAATATAAACAACGTGTAAACAATATTCAAAGTACAACGTAAAAATGTAATTTTCAAAAATTAGTTCCGTAGGGCGTGTAATTTTAAAAAATTTGCTAAAATATGGAAAGTTGACAGCGTGAATTCAAAAATTATAATTTTAAAGGGAGTGTATATGTAGTTGGCCCATAAATAAATACAATAATTTGGTGTTATGATATTTATATTTAATTTGATGAGGTTGTTAAAAATTACGATAAGAATACTCATTTTATTTTCTTCATAAATATGGATTATTTAGATAGCGTCTAACAATATCAAAATAGAATAATTTGTGAAATTGCATAAAGATACATATAATACTACCACCAATAAGCACCCAAATGAGCCATTAAAGAAAAATCATTTGAGGCTGGCATGTATCAGTTTAGCAATTGGAGTGGTTTAATTAGCTCTAGTTTTTGATTGTATAATAGTAAATTTTTAGCCTCTATATATATTTATCAATAGGTTATCTCCTTTTACTTTAAATTTTCACGTATATAAATAGAAGTCGAAAGACTAACTTTCCCGTTTACTGCAATAGAAGTCGAAACACAATAAAGAAGATTCAAACTCTTATCTTATAATCAGACGCTCCATCCGAACCAACTATATCTACATGTATTATCACCTGCTACCAATGATTTATCCTTTATCAAAGTACTTTCTCCAATACACAACCACTACCCAAAGCAGATTAGAATCTAAATAACCATATAATATATGAACTAAGTTGTTAAATCAAGAATTGGTTCACACATACACTAACTGGCTACCACATAGGCACAAATAATGTGCATGCAAATGCTGATTACACTTACTATAAATTAACCAAAAAAAAATCGAGTAATATCCTCTAATTAATTAAATAATTAATTCCTTCACTAATTAATGACTTTGTGGACAACACTGAAGCAACAAAGAAGGAGTAAACTAGTGACAACTCACAACTAAACTAAACAATGTACTAGAATGCCGGCAATAAAGCCTTCAATACACACATGATCATGAATTTATATTAAAACTATTCTTAAGTTCTTGCCAATAAGAAACTTAATTTCCGGTTTGTGCAATGAAAGCCGGCTTTTTTAGCCTTCACCAAAGGCCGGCACCGACTGGCATGGTCTGCCCTTGCTGCTCAAGTTTGTGACATCTTTAGTAGTCACATGATAAAATCCAGCCTAGCTTCAAACTTTTGATCATTCAATTCTTAAGATCATAACAGCAATATGTAGACTAAACTGTCATAATAATAAGTTAATTTTAAGAAATTGAATGGTGTTATAATTATGATGTAATTTAGAGATATGTTTATGTAAAAGAGCAATACTAAGAACGCTCTCCTACTACACTCTCCTGGAATACTCTTTCTCTTATTGGTCACTTTTTTTATAAGAGATGAGAGAGAAACATGGAGAGAGGAGAAAAAGACAGAAAGAAAATAAATTATTTATTAAGTAAGAGAAAATAAAAGAGAGAAATGAAAAATGATGAAAGAAATTCAAAAAGTGACCAATAGGATAGAGAATATCCTAAGAGAGTGTTGTAGAAGAGTATTTTTAGCATTTCCCGTATGTAAAAATACTAAAATATTTTTTTAAAGAACAATAGATTGATATATGTGCTTTAGTTGTGACATATTTATGGTGTCACTTTGATGCGGAATCAACTAAACTGAGTTGGCACTACAATGAGATGATCAATTTTTCTCAAAAAAAAAAGGTGTGCAATATGTAAATAATACAAGATAGTATTTCATAAATTATTGTAAACTAGGATTCCTCCTCCTTTATGTTTTTTAATTCAAGTTTTGAATATGAAAAGTTCTAAAATTCGGTAGAAAGTCTTTTTAAGACCTTATGACCAATTTAAATTTAAACTAATTAAATATTAAAAAATATTTGAATATTGAATAATTTAACAAATAAAATAGAATAAGTTAGAAATAATATAACTCAATAGTTTTCAGCTGGACTCAAATTTTGAAAAACCTCTCCAATTTTCCAAAGAACAAACAACCCATATGGACAAAACTACGGACGTACCTCATGGCAGCTCCAATCTCTAGTACTTTGTAAAATAAATATACATAGAACAATACTGAGATTAGTTAGATTAACTAAACAATAAAAACAATAATAATGTCCCACATGTCAACTTATACTCAGTTTTTGCCTTTTGGTAATTTATTGCGGAAAAGTTATAGCCAAATTCATTAATACTATTAACTATTCTAGGTCAATATGCATGCTTTCAACAAGTTTCTCCAATGGTATAACTTCACTGTATATTTTTAAAGGCATATTTTAAGAAAATTTTTAAATTAATAATTTTACTTAGTTTAATTAAAATTTTTAATTTGTGTAAAAAATTAACAAAATCTATGATTTTAGAAGTGAACGTGTATACGTTTATGTTAATTATATATTACCATAGTAAATAGAAACTACCAATACCCATTGTTTTGCGGGTCGTCGCTGACTTCTAAATCCATACCGAACATATTAATTGAAGAAAGTTCACGGTATTGAGACTTGGAGCCAATATCATCCTTGCATCTCACATTTCACAATCTTGGTGAGACGTACAAGCTTGATTTTTTTTTTAAAAACTACATAGATTTAACTTACAACGAAAAGTTGTTCCAACTTGAAAAAGAAAATTAAAGATTTTGGATAATTAGATTCTCGGTAGAAATAAATAAAATAATTTGTATTAAAAAAACTAATATCTCAATTACAAGAATTATGCCTATGAAGAAACTTTAAAACTAGCATATATAAAAAATTCTACCACCTAAAAAAGTTCTATCATACTCATATCTAGACTGATCGAAATACACATGGAATAATATTTTGGTATGAACAAAAAATGAATTTTTTTTACATTGATTCATTAAAGAAAAAAAGCATTACTTTTTTTCCTAAATCAATTAATTTTTTCATGAATAAACGAATAAACGTGCTAATTTTGTGGCTTAGTATAGAATTTGTGCTTTTTTACACAAGAAAATGTAAAAACTTTTTGTTTGTAAAAGACAATGACAAACCAAATTAATATAGCTAGCTTCAAGCCATAAGGTAGCTATTAGAGATATGTAAATAGCTGGATTAGTGTGGCTTTGAGTCGAAGGCAAAGAAGGTCTAATTACACTTGAAGGCAAATTCTTTAATCAAATGTTGGCATTCAAATTAAGTGATACAAACAAGACTCTTGCGGATTTTCAAGCTTTGAGGTGTGACCACATTAATGAAGCATAGAGAAGCAAACAAATATATATTTCAAAGATACATATAGTTTATAGATCATGAACAAGCACGATGCTTGAATTGCAGGCTTGCAAGCTGTAGCAACATATGCTCACACTAAGGATACTGAAGTAGATCCCACAACATTATTATTATTATTACTATTGTGCTATAATGTATACCAACTACTTATCACCTTCCAATCATATCTCACGAGAATTGATCCTCCCACATATCCATTTACCTAAATTATCCATTATTAATACATAAGCACTTTGGTTTTCATGTTGCATTAATTAATTGGTAAATGAATATGTAGGTTGCATATTACCTGGGATTTAGTTATCGTTTTGATTTCGGACTAATTCAAAATTGATTAAGTTTTATAAAAACTTTAATTCAAAACTTCTTATCAAAAGAAGAAGAGTCTGTGTCACTTTACTACAATACTTAATCGTACTATTAAAGTCATTTTTATTAATATTTGTATTGTTAAAACAAAAAATAAGAACCATTTGATTTTACAAGTACCAATAACTTAAAAAAAAAAACAAAAAGATGGAGGTTAAAGAAGAAAAACGGCCGGAGATTGGAAAGATTGAGTTAAAAGAGTGTAGAGTGAAGGGAAGAGAGTGGAAGACAATTCCTTGATAGCAAGACAGAGTAAAGAATAGTTGGAGAAAGGGAAGTGGGGTAGCTAGTTGTAAGTAAGCACCTTCAAACCCAAAAAGAAGGCTATTTGGGGATGCTCAAATGTCCCGATCTCAGCCGTTGGATTACGTGATTCTCAACTTGAATACACGTGCTCTTCTCTCCCTTTCCTTTACCTCTCTTTTATCTTTGCTTCCATGCATGGATTTCTCCTCCTAAAATCTCTCTCTACTTGTGACTTTGTTTGAGTGATTTAGTCAGAGAGAGAAGAACCAAAGCAACTCACACTCTCTCTCTCTCTCTCTCTCTCTCTTATTCTCTGTTTGGTTTTGTTGTTTAATTGGGAATTTGCTATCATTAGCAACAAAACCAACAGAAGCCACCGAAACTTTCTTCAAAGTTACTGATCTTTTTTTGCTTCTTGTTTCAACTACCCACGACAGATCGAGTTTGAGCTCGTAGATCGTGCCTTGGTGCTGAATTTTATGAAATCTTACATGGGTACTTATCATTTCACTTCTGTAAGCTAGAAAAGTCTTGATCTTACTCGGTCAAGCTACTAGATTTGCAGTTTTTGGCTGATCTTGGTCTAAAAGCAGAGGATTATCTCTGTTTCATTATCATTGAAGCATTGGTTTCTGATCTGTTTGGATTGTTTTGTGATAAAAAAAACATGGCAGAAGATCAAGAATTGAAGCATGTATGTAAATTCTGCAGCAAGAGATTCGGTTGCGGTAGATCCTTGGGTGGTCACATGAGGTCACATATGATTAATGACATTTCAGCTCAATCTGATGGAACTAAACTCACCAGGAAAAAGTTACCATCACTCCAAACCTTCACCATCATCAACAACAACAATGGAACCAACAAAAACAACACGACAAGCACTGAAACAACAATAACAACAACTCCTGCTTCTACAGGTTATGGCCTCGGAGAGAATCCAAAGAAGACTTGGAGGCTTAAACATCATTCGAGCACTGAAGATACTTCATCACTACACCTTGACAAGTCCTGTAAAGTGTGTGGCAAGAGTTTTTCATCCTGGGAAGCCTTGTTTGGTCACATGAAGTGTCACTCACTAGAGAAGGAAGGAGTTTTTAATAATACTAATAATAATAGCTTGGAGGAGGAGTATCAGGATTCTTGGACTAGTGGTAATAGTGATCAAAAACTGGTTATGGATGGCCAATCTGACAATGAAACTGCTGCTCCTAACAGAAGAAAGAGATCGAAAAGGCGTACAAGGTATTTGGTTACTGCAAATTCTTCTTCTTTGTCTTTTGCTGATAACAAAAACAACCACCCTTCATCGTCTATGTCTGAAATTGAGCAAGAACAAGAAGAGGTTGCTATGTGCTTGATGTTGCTGTCAAGAGATGTTGGTCAATGGGGAGGTTTCAATTCTGTTGCAGAATCCTCTGACAACAACTCTGTCTTCCTGGAAACTA
>CAODLS012885562.1:0-15189 GCA_948243855.1 Flueggea neowawraea
TGTTACAAATTGTGTTTCCAAAACACAGAATTTAAGCTCAACCCAACCCAAGAATAATAGCAAATGAAAATAGCAAGAGTGGGTATAAAAATGAAATTGAGAGAATAAATGAGAAAATAAAGATTGCAAAGTGTGGCCAAGATTTCTCTATGATTCTCTCTCTTCTTCTGATGTTGTAGATGTCTATTTATAGCCTTATTGGAGTTTGTGACCGTTAGAATCAATAATAAAGTCGTTGTAGAATAGATTCAAATATTGTACAATGCTGACATTGGATACTATATGCATAGTATGATTCCACCAGCGTACTGTGTGCATAGTATCCACTACTATGTACGTAGTATGATTCAACCAGCATATTGTGTGCATAATATCAATACTCTGTGCATAGTAGTCATTTTCAGTACAACCATTTTCTGGTCTTCATCTTTCAAGGATGATTTGTTCTCATGTTGACATGTGTCATAATTTCATTGGTCTAAAATCTGATGACATGGATGACACATGTCATCGTGACGTGTGTGACACGTGACTGTAGTGCCACGTGTTATAGTGAAATGGATGCCACATGGCGATAATGACACGTGGCAGATTCTCATTAGTTCAGGTGGCGTGTCTATCCAGAATTTCTTCTGAAAGCTTTCGCCACATGTCGACTTTTGATTAGGCCACGTGTCGCATATGACACGTGTCAGGCAGTGATTAGTTGCCAACAATCGGTTCGCATGGTCTGCAAATGACACGTGTCGATCGATGAGTAGTCTACGTCTCGGTCAACTTTGACCTAATTATTGCTCCGCCAAGTGTCGCGTTTTGAGTGGTCCGTGTGGATGAATCACAACTCGCCACGTCGCCATTCTTATTAGATGAAAAATTCATCTGTAAACTTCTCACTCAGTATTTTTCGATCGGATTTTCGTCGATTTGACGACCTTCCCGATAAAATTTCGCAACGAAACTTGGGCAACTAATGTTTTTGAGGTCGCTGATCTCAAATATTTTATCAGAATTTCAAAAATCCAACTTTCATTTTTCAGCTTCGGACGGACTCGAACCAAAAACGACGTTCGGAACAAAAAGTCGAATACAATAAATTCACAGTAGATATTACAGACAGAGACCAACAAGAATTTTGAATCATAATCCAAAATTCATTCTCCGCTTTGATACCACTGAAGGAATCTAGCTACCGGTTTAACAGATAAACAGTATATAATAGAAGGTTCGAGTTACCTACCTCGATTCCTGCAGAAGCGTGACCCAACCAGCAGCGGAAGACAAAGGTCAGGATCGGTTCGATGTTGGTCTCGCAAGCAAACCACGGTCGGGTTAGTGACGAGAGTGTTCGTCTGTTCCGCAGCCTAGATGCCACACGGATGGAGACTATCAACGAACGAGGAGCGAGTGGAGAGAGAGGCTTCATTTCCCTCTCTCTCACGTTGGTGTATTTTGGAAGATGGAAGAGTGAAAATAATTCATTCTTTCACCACCTTATATAAGCCTATAATTTGGCTATGGTCCTAATGGGCTTAGCACATGAGCCTTATAGATCCGTCTCAATTGGACTCGCCAAATGGATTCGGTCCGTGGTCCCAGTTTACACCTTGACCCACCAAGTTCGGTTTACCCATCATGGACGGACCGCTTTTTCCAACAGAAGCATAAACCCTTGCACTCAACCCAGAATAGCAAGATGTTATAGCAATCAATATTTCATGATTGTCACTGAACTTTTCAATGGCCAACAATTGACAATAAGTACTAATCCAACAAGTGCTATTCCCCGCAAGAGCATTGAGTAAAAGGACTTGCCAATAAGATAGGCAGGGGAATTTGTATGCAATGCAAAGGTTTTGCAGACCATAACCTATCAATCCAAAGACAAGACCAATGAACAGGATTTTCGACGCGGCGAGATAATCACTTGCAGCATCTGACAAGCAACCAAATAATCTTCCTGTTTCCCAGGCAACAACAAGATTGTTTAGTTGAACATGAGAAATATGGTATTGTTGTTGCAGCAAGGACCAGCAACCAGGTGATCCATTAATGGGCTTGCAGCCATATAAGACACCCTAATGCTAACCATGATGGTGGATATCTTAAGATTAATGCTTTCATGATCATTCTTTTTTTCTTCTTGGATGCTATCTAGTTAAGGAAAGCTATGAATACTGATTTTGGATTTATAAAGAGTTGATGCAGAAACATTGTATTTGTTGAGAGAATCTGTTAGAAACTAATCAATTTTGTTTGTTGAATTTTCATCCGGAGGTTGTTAACTTATCCTTTCATGCCATCTCGGGTGTGATGATAAGTTATATGAGAGTCCTTTAATGGCCTCATATGTACATGACAAAATCAAACTGAAGAACTATGATTTTACAAATTAGAGAAAGGTCATTTTCTCTCTTTGGTTTCTTAAAATTGAGTAATTCTTCGATATTAAGGATTTATACTGACAACTGAACCAACAATTTATTAGTAGAGAAATGTCATTTTCGAAATGTTATAAAGTATGCTTTCTTTATTGATCTATTCCAATTACAAAAATGAGAATAAAATTGAAAAAGAGGCTCCAAATTTGTGGGGCTTGAAAAGTTGCAGCAAAATCAAATAACATAAACATGAGGCCAAAACGCAACCTCATCCTTTCATATACCATCAAAAAAAATCAGGAAAGAGACATCAATAGTTGAAAACACCAACTTATTGAAATGTCTCGTAAAATTTTTATTTTTGTTCCTATTGTTGATTTTCTATGACATGTGAGATGGAAGAGACAAGCAAGGTAGCATCTTTTATTTGCTCCATATATATTTTTTTATATAAATAAAATAAAATAAAAATATATGTAAATTAATTCTTTTTGGAAGCTCATCATCAGTTGCAACGGAATTTGCAAAGAATATGTTTGATAGCCAGAAACCGACCCTGTGACCAAATTTCGTGATCTTTGTCACAATGGGGTGGGGTATTCTTCAACGTCAACTCAGACAAAGTGTACTACTACTTAATAAATGACATTTTCTTGCTATTTTTGGACACTTAATTGCCTTATCAATTCACCTTAATTAACAACAACGTTTTCGTATTCCAAATTTATTTCTTTTTTCTTCCATCATTTTTGGAACAACCAGGTTATAATAAGCTTATCAATATTAATCAAATTTCTTTCTTTTTAGTAATTTAGAAATAGACATTTATTGTCGTGATCCTAGTTTATATTCTCAAGCATTGTAGATTATGATAAAAATCAAAATCTTCACTTGATTATACCGATAAAATTGATCCCTTCATAGTAAAGTGACTAATATGATTTTGTTTTGTAATAAAAAAGAGTCATACTCTAGAGTTCAGGTTGACAATGCACACTTTGGCTATTGAACTAACTCAAGTGCCAAGAAATTAATATCATTAATTACTAGCAAGTGGAAATATTTGATTCTCCAACTTTTCAACCAATCTTCAAACATTGGTTAACATTATAAATTTATAGGTTTAATTGTTACAAGGAATTATAATATTTCTAATTAATCCCAACCTTTCAATTTCTCTTTTCACTTCTAACTCGATGTTTTAAACATAGCAAATGAAATTTTAATTATTGACAATTATTACACTTTTGACATCTCAAATGAATTAAGAGAGTTTCTTTAAGTGATATATATGTGTGTGTGTGTGAACATGTGTTTGTATGTTTTAACATGTATACAATAAAATGTGTACATTATAATTTGAATGATTTCAAATTACAATAAGTATTTTTAGAATTTAAAGTCATGTATGGTCCACAAAGTGTGGAATTCTTATATTTTTTGAGTGAGTGAAGATTAATTAGACAGGTACATACAGAACATTAATAAAACTTGCAGCATTAAAAAAATTATTTAATTTTGTTCTCTTGCTAGTTTGAAGGAGATTAATTAATTTATGCATGTCTTACTAATGTGCTTTTAGCTCGTTACACTGGAGTCGACTCCCATACTAAAAGTCATGAATTCGATTTTTAATGATGCAAATAAAATCATTACTTATCAAAAAAAATTATAATGTTTTTGGGTGAAACACAAGTCATTTTCATGAAGTATATGCATACACGCTTTTGTGTAGAATCACAGAAAGCAGTGTCACATTATAATGTGATTCACAATCTTAGAATATAATAAATACTCAAAAAAAATTTTGTTGGTAATAAAAATTGTTGTGGGTACGTACATATGTATACAAGAACAAGCCTATATGCAAACAAATAGTCTCACTTTCTTGACAGCTATATTAAGTAATCGTCTCACAATCTTGACAGTTATATTATTTTGTCTTTACTTTTTCAGCTGAGATTTTCTCTAATTTTCTCTTCAAGCTTAATTAATTGCTTATATGGGTTCTTACCCTAATTGAGATAGTTAACTAGATATGCCAGTTTGCCTAAATATATGCTATGAGATTCATGAGTGAAGTTTTTAATTAAATTTGTTTCCTTGATCCTTTGAGAATCCAATGCTACAAGTCACATTTATCTTTGTAGATTCTGAAGGAAACTCTCCTCTCTTATATATGTCGCTATTTTTATGTGGGTCGAATAAAATTATCCCATAATATATAGAATTATAAGTCGGTTTGTGTCATTTTTATTATTTGTGCATGTGAATGTACTTTCCCGAAGTGCAACTCATGTGAGATTTTGATAGCACATTCACAGGAATCCTAAAATTATTTCCCCCCTACAAGAAAAGATTGAGGCAAAAACAAATCAATAATATGGATCAAACAATGATAAAATTTGGTAATACTACTCTAAATTTAATATATGTTTCTAGAACTATTGTAAATACACAATTTGGAATTAATGTACATTGGCTTCGCTGAAAGTTAGCCTAACTAAGATGACGTTGTATAATACTATGTATGTGCAAATTAGCCTAGCTGTACTGACATACGCATAGAAAGATTTTTGATAAAAAAAAATTATACATATCATCAAAATTCCATATGCAATGCATGCGTACGATAAAATTTGTCTATGACTCTAAACTAAGGAATTTGAAATAGTTAATTTATGAACACAATATAAAGGAGAAATATATGACTGACAAGAAGCTAAATAGATCAATGACAGGTTAAGTTTAATTAATTATATAATTTAAGATATTATAAAATATTTAGAGATATATTCCTTAGAAGCATATACTACAATGATAGACAACAAAGAAAATGTCTCGGCATGTCATCTTCCGAGAAAAATACTTTACTTTTGAAGCAATATGGAATGTCACGAGAAATATTTCTGAATAAGTAATACTTCCATTTGCATTGTTGGGGCCTAAAAAATGTGACTTATTTGGTTTATTTATTTATTTATATATCTATTGCTTTTATTTGTTTCACATAGTTTTTTTTTTTGAAAAAAAAAATTCTGTAACATGACACGATCATCTATATAATATAAATGGACACAAAAACGCGTATAGATCAGTGATGCAACAAAAGTAGCATTATTAAAAATTTCTAATTGCTAGTTAAAACCATGGTAATCAAGGTGAATAATGTTATTAAGGTTGTAATTAGAAAGCTTAATTAATTATTTGAAGGTGAATAATGCATATGTGAATAAACAGATCACAGTTCAAAAGAGAATCTTCCCCCTCTCGAACTTTTTTGCAACTAACCAGCCTGGAAGCACAGAGTGAGTGTTTTTCTGGCTTCAAGTGTACGTTTGCATATACAATAAACAACGATATCACAACACGTGATCAACCATGGTTTAAGGTCTAGTGCTTTATGGGTTTAATTTTAAGGATATTGTGATTAAATTTGCTATACTGAAGTCATTTTTAACGCTAAAAAGTTGAAAATTATATAACGTTGATCAATTTATTGATGAAAATTTTAGACTTTTATATGAACTTGATCATATATAATCATCATTAACATTATTATTGGTGAGGAATATAAAGGTGGTATGATTTAGATTGACAACAGCCATATTCTGTGGATGGAAGACCATACTAATAAGTTATTGACGTGCCAAGACAAATAATTGCTTATCTTTTTTGATGTATTTTTCCCGCTTTTTCGCCATATCATACTCTTCATTGATAAGCATCAAGTCAGGCTCAATTGTCAAAAAATGTTGAAGTTCAGTTTTTGTCAAATTCTGAATCATAACATTCGGCATCTGACAAATGGCTCAGTTTTCGGAGGAATAAAAACACAATGCCATGAGTGTCAATTCGTCTATAGTTTTGAAGAATAAGCTAAAAAAAATTCTCATTTTCTATATTCATATGAATTTGTATATAAAGTGAATATCATTGTCAAAACATAGTTCAACTAATCACCTTGTAATTCAGTCACATTGAAGTCACAACAAATTTAGAGTTAATTTACAATTTAGTTATATTGATCAAGTTGCCCGTAGAATTTGATATACATTTTTTTGTAACAAAGAAGCACCCTACATAATGGCCAACTCTTTTAAGCTGACTCAGCCAAAAATGTGGCACCTAATCTAATCAATTTAACTAGGATGGCCTGCTTCGAGAGAGATGGGTTAGAATTTGATATACATTTTAATCACAATGACATAATTAAATTATTAAGTTAGTTAACTTAATATTATCATTCGTTTTTTAAAATTATTCTTGTATTTGTATTTCAAATATTAGAGATAAGATTAGATGATACATATAATATTTATCATACTCAATAATTATCATGTTAGGCTCATCTTGTGTTTATCTTATTACAACAAGAGTCTATAAATGTAAGTCCCTCTAATGTAATTGTTGAGTGAATTGAAATGAATGAATGAATGAATGAGATATCCTCCTTATATGAATATGGGCACTCTTACCGTAAAACCTTTATGTGTTCTTTCCTTCCTTTCTCTCTACCCCTATTTTAATTATTTGATATAAATATACTGAAATGCATCTAAGAATATTGTTTTGTACAATACCATAAATAAAATTATGAAAAATAGGAGTTGTAATCTACACAAATTGAATTATCCTTTATTGTTTTAAAATTATTATTACTATTTTTATTACCTTTAATTTTTTTATAATAAATGTCGTTTTGATAAATTTTTATAATAAATATTGAATTGGATTAATTAGTGTTAATGATATAGATAGGTAATTAAGATGAAATGATAAATATTATTGTGTTATCTACATTTACATTTCTATATATTCATAGCAATAATAAATTTCTCCATTGAAGGGGTATCATCATAATTAGGTGACTTAATTATTCAACTTCTCGAGATATGTCTTCTTGCGAAAAAAATTATAATTATTCAAAAAAAAATCTTCAAGTTATATAAAATTCTTCACGCTTTATAGTTATGATGGATTCTAGGTTTTTATCTATCTAAATTCAAACCCTATTAGTTTCAACCCTAGTAGGCTGTCACTTGAGCAAATATGTGAGGGAATATAGTTATTAACGAAATTCGGGTTTCACCAATTAGGTTAATCGTTTAGGTAGATTATTTCTTAATAATGCTCATAAAAAAGTTTCGGCATTCTATATATGCCAATCAATTAGATTTTTTTTTAGCATAAATCATTTTGAGTTTTGATACATGATATTTACCGGTTATTATGAATAAAAATGTTCATTATTCTTCATATTTAAACTAAATATTGATGCATTGATAATTAGAACTGTTGGCTTAAAAAAAAGATAATTAGAATTAGAATGTTATATCATGTTGCACTCATATAATAACTCGTACATGTATACTGAATTTGATAAAAAAAAAAGGAAAAATACTTGTAGACTAAATTTTTTTTTTTTGATAAAAATGTACACTGAAAATAATCAACACAATAGATACTTTCTCTCCTCTCTTTCTTTGCCGCTGATCCTCTCTTTAGGGTCTCGGATTCTGCTCTTCTTCCTCAAGCTTTTATAATAAGAAGATAAAGAATAATAAAAGGCAAGGCAGTACCGTGATTAATTAAGAGGGAGTTAGAGGCTTACATGGTATTAATTAAGAGTATAGTATAATTAATAAAAGGGAAGAGGAGATTGATAAGTAGTAGAAGAGGGAAGGAATTAGAGACAAGAGAGTGAGCAGGGTGAGTGTATGGAGAGTATTGTTTGGTTGTAATGATTAAAGGGCACACATGTGAAGGTGGGTACGTGATTTGTCTGTGTACAAAGGAGACACTGCTAGGAGCAAGGAGCCAACTCCTCACAATTGCATATCAAACTCTGCTTTCCATTACACACACATCTTCTTTACGTCTCGTGACACTATCATTCAATTCTCAGATGTCTTCCCTTTTCTCATTTTTCCTATCCATGTTTTTCCCAAGTTCGAATTTCTGTTTAAATTTATATACATATACGTGACGTTTTACTGTTTTCTTCCATCCAATTTGGAGCCAGCTGCTTAATTCAAAATATATAAACATAATCTTGGTTGACCGATTTGAATCAAATGCATGCTTGCGTCCTTCATTTCCGTACAAATGAATTATTGTTGGTTGCATTAATGTGGTCATGAAGTGATATGATACGTAACCATGAAAAATAGCTCTGCAGGTACGTATATCAAACTATGTATATGCACGTCAATTTCAACATGTATGAATATCTAACGAAATCACATTCTTCGTTTTTGTCATAAATTCATAATAAGTCTATTAATATTGAAGTTGTCTTCAATATTAAAAAAATTAAAGATTTGATTCTCAATAGGAATTAATGTATTGAAATAGAATCATAACATTCATCACATTGTTTTTTGATAGTTGACTGTAAATAATAGCTGATATTGTGGCATTGTTTATATATATTAGGTTAGGAATTATGACTTGTGCCTCAAATTTTGTTTGTAATGCTTAACCCTACCGTTTTTTTTTTCGTGGCTTTACTAAAGAAATGTACGAAATTATATATAAGCAGTAACAATCATATAATGCAATGGATGATCAAATAAAAGTCATAATAGTAGCTAGGGTAGGGCACAGTGATGGTAGAAATCAAACACAAACAAATATTCGTTGCAATTCCCAAGAAAGATAAATATAGAGAAGAAGAAGAAGAGAAAAAAGGAAGTGAAAATGGCAAGGAAATAAATGGAGGAGGAGGCACGTGTGGAGAGAGAGATGGAGAAGACAAAAGGTGACGGCTGGAGAAGGGAGGAGAGTCTAATCCAAAAGGACCCCCGTGAGGTATGTTTGGAGTCATTCCAATTGCACACCTAAACATCCCTGTTGGTTCCTTCTCTTCTTCACTTCTTTCGATGGCCATTTTTCCCTCTCCATCACGAGCTCATTATTCCTTTCATTCAATTGTAATTCTCTATCTTTTTCCTCAAAGAATCTTATTTCAAAAATACTAATGTATGGTTTTTTACTATATATTATTGAATTTATTATCACTACTTAAGACTAATTTAAATAGATAGGTACGTGCGTTGTCGTAATCTTGATTTACTTTTGATTAAACAAAAATGAATTTCGATTGGTCATAATATTGATATACTAGATTTTTGATGCCTAATTAAAAAAATAAATATCAACTTTGTATTAGTAGTTATTTTTGTATAAGTTTCAAGTATGACTCGAATATTATGTAACAGACCGTTGAAAAAAAACACATAAATCTTACAAAGAAAAACTCAAATTGTACAATTCTGGTAAATAAACTTTTGGTTAGTAATTTAATATTGCTTAGTACGTGCCATTTTCTTTTTCTTCCCTAATTTCTCATGTCTTTGAAAATATGGGAACAAAGAGACTTCAATCGACACATAAGCAAAATATGGACCTTACAAGTCAAACCAAAAACTATCAGAATTTTATCATAATAAATGTAATTTTAAGTTTTATGAAATAATAAGGAATATTGAATTCTAGACCAAAAAATAAAAAGGAACATTGAATTGATATTGAAAAGGGGCATTGAGGTAATTAAAGAAATAATGTGTATTGTATTTTTAAGTGAAGAAGGTGAAACAGTCATGTGGGAAGAATCCTACTGAGTTGAGAGGTAGCTTATAAAACCTTCATATATCAGAGCTTGCAGAGATTTGGTAGCAAAAACAGAGAAATCTGAAGCAAACATAAAAAGGAGGAGAAGAAAAGAAAAAGGTTTCAGTAACCAACTAACAATGGTTTCCAGGGAAAACAAGAGAGCATCTCTGCTGCATGAAAAGATCCAACTTCTCCGTTCCATCACTAACTCTCATGCTGTAAATTCTCCTCTCTTTCCTTCTCTTTTACTTCTCATATATATGAAATGGATTTATCTACATATATCTTTTTGATAAATGAATTTTTCTAAATATGCATGTCCCTTGATTATTTATTTCCATAATCAACTCATATTCTGTATATATATTCATTTTCACTACTATAATTAGTATTATTGATCTTGCTTCTTTCCTTATCTCAAAGAACCTCTATGTTGGTTTCTATCTTCTCTTCAATCTTTTTTCGCTTATTTGTTATTTCTCTCTCTCCATTTCTCAATCCCTAATGAACCAACAAGAACGAAAATGTTGTCTTCTTAAAAGTTATTAGTATTTTTGATCTTGCTTCTTTCCTTATCTCAAAGAACCTCTATGTTCGTTTCCATATTCTCTTCAATCTTTTTGCTTATTTGTCCTTCCCCTCTCTCCATCTCTCAATCACTAACATTGAACTAACTAAAACGAAAAAGTTGTCTTCTTGAAAATTATAGCAACAATCTGTTGGTATAACAATCAATGATTCGATCGTTCTTTGTGAAATGATAATAGAGTTGAGTCTGATTCTTTCATCTCAATTCACTCAACATTTCGAGATGCCTATATTCATGGACTCTTATAAATAATGATAACCACAGGTAAGTATTATATTTATCATGATAACTATATTTCTCATATTGTCTCTAACAATCTCGATTGCGTTTAAATATTTGTTATGAACTGATTAATGCAGATTAATTTTCTAACACATGATATTTTTACATGTGATGGCGATGTGTATCAGCTTAATCAAACCTCAATCATAGTAGATGCATCCAAGTACATCGAAGAGCTCAAACAGAAAGTAGAAAGACTCAATCAAGATACAGCGGGATCATCACACTCCTCAAACGACCAAAATACTTCGCCTGTGGTACTATTTTAACCTCCATTCCTTTCTTTCTTACCTAATTTTTCAACTCTTAAAAAATTATTTTTGTCTAATCAAAATTCACAAACTTATACAGCAGGTTACTGTGGAAAACCTAGAGAAGGGTTTCCTAATAAATGTATTCTTAAATAGGAGCTGTCCAGGCTTGCTTGTTTCTATACTTGAAGTGTTTGAAGAACTTGGTCTTAATGTGCTTGAAGCTAGGGTTTCTTGTACAGACAGTTTTCGGTTACAAGCCATCGGTGGAGAGGTAATTGTGTACACATCATAACCAAATTTACAAATTGTGTGAAACTTTCTTTACAGTTTAAGAATTGAACTCTCGACATTCTAATATTGGAAAGAATATCATTAAACAAATAAGTTTGTCGATTTTAAATATCTATATATATTTTTTTGTTAAAAGTGATTGAGTTTTAAATTATGGGTTAACAAGATACACAACCAACCATTTGAACTAGTTCAAAGTGGCAACTGGCAAACATTTTTATAGTATATATGTTACATAAATATGTACGTGACATTGTTAATTTTGATTTTGTAGAATGAAGAAGAAGGTGAAAGCATGAATGCTCAAGTAGTGAAACAAGCTGTGTCACAAGCTATTAAGAACTGGAGTGACAGTACTTAACAAGAGTAATAACTGACCAAATGAAGTATGTTGTAGTATATATCTCTTTGATGAGTTTTCCCTTTTTTTCCTTCTTGTTTTCTTTTTTCTGTTTCGGCCAGAAATGTTGTTTGATCAATTGAACAACATTCCGAGTTTGAAGTTACAACTCGAAAAGGCAAATTTTCATGGAATGCAGTTACTAAAAATTGAAAAGAGAAATAAAAATAAATTTTTCATTCCTAGCTAGTTGCTATGTTACATGCACAAGAAATTCCCTTTTTGAGTTGGTTTTAAGAGCAAGGGACGTGACAGACTGATATATCAACCTAGCATATATAACTATGAAATTAAATTGATCAATGTTGATTACGAAACCTCATAATTAATTATATAGTTAAATCTCATCATAATTTTGTGGTACTTTTTTTTATATGAAATGGTGACAAGCTTAATTACTTGCCGTGTTTTTTTTGCATGGCTTTGGGATTTCATCAAGATCTCTATGTACAAAATTCACTTCATCAATGAATATGATCATACCGAATTAGATGGATACATATAATATCAAATAATTGTGATATATTTTTTTTATCTATTATGTATGTAAGGATCGGATTATAATTCATAGCCTTTTCTTATAAAAAAAATAATCGCTTTAAGCATGGAACTAATGAGTCATTAATTTAACTCTATCTACAAAACATAGTTAATGCTCCTATCAATTCGAATTGAGCAATTTTTGAGTTACAATGTGATTGAAATCGTCTGCATAGTCGTAGTGAAGGCGTGGGCCGCATATAGAAATCTGTGAACTTTTGTTTGTTAATGTGGCAATGAATAGTACTCTTCTAAACTATATGCATAATGTTTGTTTGTATTTAATGATTTGAGTTTTGAATTGATGCATTTATTAATTCAAAAGAAATCAATGGAATATTAAAAATTCGTAAATTCGATTTTTAGCTTCTACAAAAATTCGACAAAACAAAAAGTATTGATAGAAAAGTGATAATGATCCCTCACTGAGCAGCATAATATTTGAATCCATACAAATGATTGATGTTTGTAATGGCTGTCGCTCCTTAACATGGAACTACGGAGGAAAATATTTAATTGAATATTTATTCATTCAAGAATTAATATTGCCATCAATGAATTTTTTTAGTTGATTGGCATTGAAATAATTTCCTTATTAAAGAATCAGAATTTAGTTTTCGATATGAAAGAAAATAAATAACTTAAAAAAATTAATATTCCTTCATGTAACGAAACATATCGATCGAGCTCATAAAGAATCTATAAGGAACAAAAAATGATGCGAAGCTTTAATTTCCAGGAAACATGGAGTTTGTTTGTAATCATATATTCACTCTGGATCAAGATAAACAGTATCTTCCTATACCTAGGTAGCTATAGGTAGCTTAGGCATAATTAATTATAACTTTCCAATAATTAATTAGGATTACTAATTTTAATTAAACACTCATGTTGCACGGTCCATTTTAAATTATTGCTTTTAGGAAACAAACATACCATTTCATGTCAGAAAGAGACCACAATTGTTAATTATAAGACCTCGACAACGCAATGTAGTGTAAATTGATTCGAAAAAATAAAATTTTATTAAGTTAACTATCGCATAACTTTATGATGCAGTGCACATATACATGTCATGTTTACATGGTATAAATACACACCTCCAAAGTCATCTTCAGAATACTTATGGCTCAATTGGGAATATTGGCTGAGATGTCGAATTCGCTTCCACGAAATACACCAACAGAACGGGATGAGTAACCACAATCAATCTCCGCTAACTCTTCTGGTTTTCGAATCCATCAAGTAAGCTCTTGTAATATGCACAGCTAAATGTGGATTCTTAGACACAAAGGCTTCAAACTTAGCAGTGAAAGCAATATCCTCCATGTTCTTAAGAATAAAATTCAAGGCAGTCTCTTTTAACGTTCGGTTGGAACAAACATCTGAAATTTCCAGGACATCAGGAGCATTCGAAGAGTCCAATGACTTGAGCATATGACGTTCGCAGAACCTAAGCATGTAAGGAATCTCGTATTTGTCGGCTGCGAGGGTTAAGGAATAGATATGCTTCTCCAGTTTCTCCACATTTAAGCTTCCACTGTAGAGAAATTCCAGGAGTGACTCGAGCTCTTCGTGATTCAGTTCGGGTAGAGTTACTGCGTCGTTTGCTGGAGCTTTGCATGAGTCTTGGTCTAGCATTGTCTTAAATATTTCTGATCTTGCTGCCTAGACGTAATAAAATTTAATTTAAATGCTATTGTAATTTTTAAAAAAAATGAAGTTTATGACAAATTGTCTTGATGGAAAAACAGATTATGGAGATCATGAATTAAATATGATATTATCTCCAATGACCTCTTTTCTATCAAACAGATTTTCATCCGTCACCTAACTCAATTGGCATGAGCTTTTTTAATATAACGTGACTTGACTCGTTATGAACCTAAACCAACTTCTTTTGACACTAAGAGCTTATATTTTAGTGTCGTATATTCTTAAATGCGTTTGGAACTTCTTATTTAGTCTTTTGAGTATTCTATAGTATTAAAATTCTTACAACTATTTTATTTGATTAAAATTAATCTATCATTTATTTTTTAAAAAATGTAAAACTCTTGAGAGAATATGTATAAATTTAGAATTACGTTAAGAAAAGGGGAGAAATACCAAAATGGCTCTATGTGCGGGGATGGAAGGTCCGTCGTGACCAGGCTGAAGTTGAATATCTGTGAGAATTCGGTCTCTAAATAAAGAAGCAAACCCACCAAGGAAATTTATTTTCTCGTTCAATTCGTCTTCGTTGTCCTTCATATTGTTCATCCATTTTGGAATATTTGCAAGAGCCTGAGTCTAAAATAAAAAAATATATATATATATTTTCAGCGTGAATATATAAGATTTTTTATAGTGAAAAAAGGAACAAAAAAAATTTATTTAGTTGATTGTCATTATTCAGTGAAATAGCTAAAGCACATACTTATTTTTTGGGCCTTAGAATAGATCATACAGGTGCAAATTTTCTAGGGGCCCATATAAGAACCCAAAACTATATTTTTCCTAAATTTTTCTCCTGTAAAAATCTATTTAATAAAACATATACTAATATTTAAATTGTCTTTTTTAGTACAATCATAATGAATGAACCAAAAACAAAATTTCTGCCATTTTAATTTATTGAAAAATAACATAAATCATGATAATAATTTCGGGTTTGATCTCAACTGACTAAAGTACAAGTCTTGGTTTTCAAGACGAAAATTGAGAGTAGAGCTTGCCTTACACGGATTTGAGGAAGAATTGAGAGAAGCAACATTGGCTTTATCACTTTCAAACTTGTTCATCAGCGTGATTACATTTTTGGCTGCTTCATAGCATGACCCACAAATTACATTTCTT
>CAODLS012885852.1:0-22792 GCA_948243855.1 Flueggea neowawraea
ACAATATATTCAACATATAAAATATTGCATATTAAATTAAGGCAAATCAACATAACAATAAGCCAAAAATAATAAATGAAATCATCATCATTTATTGAACCAACATGATATCCAAACAATCAATTTCAATGTTAATATACGTACATTAATAGTGGTCAGCATTTACACATAAATAATGTTTAAATATCCCCAACATAATTCTAAACACATATAACATTAAGCTTATACCTACCAATTTGGATACATAATGGACCACAATCCAATATGTTAGAACATAATTCAAAAGTGGTTGTACCAATTTTTCGAAGAATTCTATAAATCAAACGACCATAAAGTGAATCTACCACTTCTTATGATCTTTCTTCGCGATCGTGGTTTAATATTGGACATACCAATGTCAAAACGTTTTTATTTTCTAGAATCTCCAAGTATCTTTCCAAGATATTTAGAAAATCATGTTTCCATGAAATTCTAGTATGAACCAATACCTTTAACCAATATTGGTGATGAGAATCATAATCTCTTATGAAGTAAGCGAACCTTCATCACTTATGCACACTTATGCACAATTATTTTATTCTCTTTACAACCTCCACAATCCCAAAATACTTGGTTTGAGAGTCATGCAAATTCTTCCTTAATTCGCACTACCTTCGATGCAACATGATTTTATCTCATTCTCATATTCGTAATAAATTACAAATAAATGGGTATATACGCACTAGCGTATTCCCCAAATAATTGAAATCTCATTTCAATTATCTAAATGAGAACCATATTTACATGTTTTTAAAATCAATTATTTTAAAAACTAATTTTTAAAATAATTCGTGGCAGAAAACACATTTTCACAATTTTTAAACCACTTTTAATATTAAAAAAAATTAGAAAAAATAGTTTGGAACTCAAAAAATTGTGAAAAATATGTCACAAATTCTATAAAAATCAAAATTATAATTATGCGGAAAATTTTAAAAAATTTGCAAGTCGGGACACGTGTCACATGCAACACGCGCCACGTGTTACAATTTCATTGGTCCAAAAATCGAATGACGTGTATGCCATGTGTTATCGTGACGTGTGTGACACATGGTTGTAGTGCCATGTGTCAATTTCTCATTAGTCCACGTGGCGAGTCAATCCAAAAAAATCTTCTGGAAGCTCCGCCACATGTCGATTGATGAGTGGTCCACGTCTCGGTCAACTTTGACCGAAGTTATTGCTCCTCCAAGTTCGCGTTATGAGTGGACCGTGTGGACGAATCATAAGTCGCCATGTCGCCATTCTTATCAGATGAAAAATTCATATGTAAACTTCTCACTCAGTATTTTTCGATCTGGTTTTCGTCGATTTGACGACCTTCCCGATAGAATTTCGCAACAAAACTTGGGACAATAATGTTTTTGAGGTCGCTGATCTCAAATCTTTTATCAAAATTTTGAAAATCCAACTTTCATTTTTTGACTCCGGACGAACTAGAATTAAAAATGACGTTCGGAACAAAAAGTCGAATAAAATAAATTCACGGTAGATATTACAAACAAAGATCAATAAGGATTTTGAATCATAATCCAAAATTCGTTCTCTGCTCTGATAACACTGAAGGAATCGAACTACCAGTTTAACAGATAAACAATATAATAAAGTATGTTCGAGTTATCTACCTCGATTTCTGCGAAAGCTCGACCCAACCAGCAGCGGAAGACAAAGGTCAGGATCGGTTTGATGTTGGTCTCGCGAGCAAACCACGGTCGGGTTGGCGACGAGAGTGCTCGTCTGTTTTGCAACCTAGATGTCACGCGAATCGAGACCATCGACGAGCGAAGGACGAGTAGAGAGAGATGTACAACATGGAGGAAGAAACTTTTTTTCTTCCTTTCCTCCTTCTCTCTCACGTTTTTGTATGGGATGGAAGAATGAATAAGTCATTCTTTCATATATATATATATGCCCTCATAATGGGTTTTAGGCCCAATGGGCCTAATGAGCTCAATGGACTTAGTACATTGGCTTTATGGGTCCATCTCAATTGAGCTTGCCAATTGGTCTCGGTCCATTGTCTCGGTTCACACCTTGACCGACCGAGTTTGGTTCCCCGTCATAGACGGACCGCTTTTCCCAACAAATGTTTGATTAAAAAATATACAATTAAAATTCAACATTTAAGCCGTTCGTATTTCATTTGTTTGGAATTCTGATATGGATCCAGTTGTTGAAGATTTAAACTTTTATTGAGTCATCTTGAATCTGCCTTTATTGTACATGTTTAGGAGGTCAGTAAATTGTATAGTTCACTGTTTAGCTAGAGTGTCCAGTTCTTTGTTTTATCTTAGTGGGGATATCTTCTCTTTTAGCTTCATTAATCACATATTAGCTGAAAATAATGATCATTAATGAAATTTTGACTTTGTATTTTCAATAAAGAGCGAAAATTGAAGGTTGAACTTCTTATGGTGACTAAAAACACTCTCTTCCTCTATCCCAAATTGATAGGTAATTTAGAGAAAAATGTGGGAAAGAAAAATGCAAGATGTACAATTAAGAGCAATCATTCTCATGTCTCTCACTATTAAGGTGATAGAGAAAGAACTCGAACTCGATACTTTTGATGTAAATATTTCACTTAGAGCATCTTCAATACTCTTTTTATATTGGTGTTTTTATCTCTAATAAATAGTTTTAACTTAAATTATAATTTCAATGATTTCTTTATTACACTCTTTATTTTCAAAAATAAAGTGAAAAATATTTTTAACTAGCTAATTGTAGAGAGTCATACACACTATTAATAATAGTCTAATACTATTGGTTGAAAACATAATAAATAAAAATATAAAAAAGAGATAAAATAATTAAAAATTAATCTTCTTATGGGAACTAACAAAATAATTATTAAATTTTAAAGAGTTGCATTAGAGAATAATTTTTCTTTTACTCTATATAATTAAATATACTTTTATTTATACTAAAATTGTACTTTATAATAAAGAGCATCATTAAAGATACTCTTACTTGTCACCAGGTTAAATAGCTGGTGGAAAATGTGGTTAAGTTAGTTTTAAGTAGTAGGCATTGTTTAATTTTCCAAATTAACATTATTTATTTTTTTAAATTGAATTATTTTTATTGGGTAAGAATTGTTCACTTGTTTGGATGAATAAATTTGTATTGGAAATAGGAGAATATCATTAAATTATTAATCATTTATGAAGGATAAAAATAACATTTAAACAATTAATAATTGGTAAAAAAAATAGAAATAAATTTATATTTTAAGATATGCAAAATAAAAAAAGACAGTCTATCAAATTCGAGACGTTCAGAGAGAGAAATTAAAGGTAAAAGTGTAAATTAATAATTTTTACTGCTATAACTCACGGTACTCTCCTGGAAACAACCCAACCATATCAACATGTATGTAAAACAAAACCTTAATCATAATTTAATATATTTATATTAACTAATTAATAACTATGTTCAATTTTTTTTAAAAAAAAAATACATGACACTATGAAAAACTAAAGAATTATTGATAAAAACCACTGACAAAAACCATCAAAATATTTTGTCGTTCTATAACAAATAAAGTCCGTTAAGAGTGAATATGTTTTTCACTTTCGTCGAACACTAATCAATAATCATTTAACGCGAAAATTCCTAATGAAAATTTAATCGATATTAAATGACTTATCCAAAAAAGAAGGTCGTCGGTTAGAGGTATCAAGTAATTAAAGGAATATGATAGTACTAAGTATTAAATTTAAAAGAAGAAAAAACGAATAACATACACCACTATTATGCAATTTAAAATTGCTAGAATGAAAAATAATAGCAACTCCATAATAATTAAAGGCAAGAGTGAAGGTCTCTATTCAGTGGAATAAATTGCAAAAACTGTCACTGTAAAGAGCACTACAACTTCTTAATTGTCTCCTATAGATATAGTGCTAATCAAATAGGTCTTTGCAACTTTTCATCATTGCCAGCTCCACTTCGCTTAATTTTGCCAAAAGAATTGGAGAAAACACCTATCCACCGAGACTTATACCCGCAAAATTCCTCTTACGTATACACAAGTTTTTTTTCAACTCCATTTAACGGATAGTTCAAATAACAACGAATATTCTGAGAATTGACAGAGCTGATGAATTTATAAATTTAAATTTTACAAAACGTAACCTAAACTTCCCTTGAATAAAGTTCGAATCTCACGTAGCCTAACATTTTCTTGGACCAACTATCAAACTTCTCAAAACTGAAAAACCAAAGTGCAAATCTCTTGCTCCTTTCAGATAATTTCTAAATTTTTCACAACGAACAAAGAACATGCGAAATTACTTAAAGAAAAACTATCGATAATACACGAAATTTGATTGTGCAATAAACCAAACTAGGTCAAAATTTCCAGGAGAAGGAAAGAGAGAGAGAGAGAAGACAACAACAGTTACAGTATAGGTTCAACAACGTTTCAAACTCTATCAATTTAAAAAGAAAAGGGAAAAAAACAGAAAAAGAAGAAGATGGTAATCGATTACTCAATTGACATCCTCATATTCTATAGCTAAAAAGGCTCCTCTAAAACAAAGCCGCGCATATACACATACATTTGTGTGGTGTATACAATTGAAGTGGTCAACAAGAGTGAAAAGACAAAGCATGAGGAAGATGAGGATAAACATGGTGGTGATGGTGATGATGAGTATTAGACTCTCTCGATCCGCCACCGGAGATGGAGGAAGTCGTCGACGGAGCAAGGAAGCCGTAGCAGGCCATTAGCATGGTACCCATAAATTTCATGAGCTTTCTCCAAGAGCTTCTTGAAGAGAGGATGGTATAGATATGAAATTGGAATCACAAATCTTTGACAATCTTCATCTTCCAATCCAACTTGAACTGCTAGCCATCCTTTCTTTACCTTCATCTTCTTATTATGATCCTCTTGTTGTTGCATATTATTGGTGTTTGTCAAGTTTTGTTGTTTTTTTTGTTTGTGTGTTGGGTAATCAACACTCAATGAAGGGTGTGATGGGGAATTCTGGTTGGTTGGACTTGCTTTGGCTTGAATTATTGTACTATGAGGTTATTTATATATAGTGAGAAATTGAAAGGATATATAGCAACACTCAATGAAGGGTGTGATGGGGAATTCTAGTTGCTGCTCTTTTAGATTCAATTAATTAATCAACGATCTCAAGTAATACTGATTCAGTCGTTAAAAATTGAAAGGATATATAGCAAATAACTGATTTTTGAACGGTGAAGTGATATAATTTTTAAAAAGAAATATGCTAAATGCTATTTCTGACTTATAAAATCTCTCTCTATATATAAAGAAAATTGAATACATTGAGTTTATTTTTCTATATTTAACATTTTTTATAGCAGATATTTGACATTATTTTTCTCTACCAAGTGGCTTCATCATAAGTAATACATGTTTTATCCATTTTTTAAATATTTAAATAAAATATAATCTAGATAAGAAGACTTTTAAAATTTAATATAATTTTTTTTGTAATTATATGATATTTATATTCAAATAATTTTTATGTTTTATATATTTTTTTAATTTGAGATAACTTTTTATTATAATATCAAATATTTATAAGAAAATAAAAATATATTCATATTATTTTGCAACAACGTTCAGAGATAAAAAATTACCTTAATCATCTTAAAGGGAGGATCACTCTCCACCCAAAATTTTTTAATAAATTAAAAAATTAGTGGTTGATTTTAAGACATTTTTTTGTGGAAAAGTTGATTTTATTTTAAAGAAAAACTTGTTGCATATTTGTCCTTTCGTACTAATATTCTACGGAGTCGTAATTGTTTTTTAATATTTATTAAATGTGGCTTTTGGTTTTGGAATAGAGTATCATATTAAATGGTCCCCATATAAATATGCATATATATGATATGATTCCTTTCATTGCCGTCCTCCATAAATTCGGCAAGCAACTCTTTGGTGTGACATATCGACACTTACTAGTTATCAACACAACTCCATATTTTTCTGCTATCATCATTCGTTACCAAAAGCAAATAATCTCATCATATTAATCCTTCCTTATTGACAGAAAAAGAAAATAATAATTCTTCCTTCCTCTATTTTTAATTAAATTACTCGATTTTAGGTAATTTTTACATTTGATTAATCTACATTTAATTTTTATAGATATCTATGAATTTTAAGTTTTTTTTACAAGTCATTTTATTAGTTCTAATAAAAAATCGAACATCTGATCCTTTCAAACTAGAGAAAATTTTGGTATTTTTCTTTTGAACAGTATATCAATCAGTAGAAACTTCACTATATTTCACCGCACACCACCCCACCCCACCCCACCCCAACACCCAGGTTTGAACCTCAGTTTTCCATCTCTTATACGGGATGCATTTACTACTCTTCTATAAGATGAGGTAGAAAAAATTCTAGTATCAATAAATTATAAGCGTATTATTATGAATTTCAAGAGCTATAAGATGTGAATTTTAAATATGATATGAATTATATATATATATGAATGTATTGAAGTTAGATCTCTTTAATGTTGAAAAAGCCTCTCCTATTATTAAATTATAATTTTATATATATTAAAAACGAATTAATTCGTTAAAGTAGTAGTGCCTTCGTGGATAATACGTGGAGGTAGCACCAACATAATTAGGAGTGTAAAGTAAAACGAAAAACGGCACTGTGACGGACCCGTCAAAACAAGTGGCCACCATTGACAAAGACCCCCATAAATTTTGCCCTTTGCCCCATTCTGTAATTCACTTATTTAATTAATTTATTGTCCTTTGCCCTAACCGTAGAGGCCCATTTTGCAAGATTAAATTTCCATACTTAATTTTCAAAAACAATTCATACTTAATCATAAATATATATGTATGGTCATAATTATCACTAACTGCATATTGTTTAGATTTAATTCTTATTTTGTTGTACTAACAAAATATTATGTCAGTATCACATACAACAAACAATTAATCGAACGAAACACAAATGAATTAAACAATTCGAGTTACTAGCCTCGATATGCACAATGAAAATCATAATCAAAAGCAGAAAACAAGATCTAATTGTATAATAGCGTCGCATGCAAAACACAATCGTTGATAAGCGATGAGAATGACATGACTATTTTCGTCTTCTATATGCCACATGAAAATTCATACAAACGCAGGATGACTCTGGAGTGGTGGAAGAAGAGCAATCTCTCATTCTCTTCCATGGAGGCCGATGACCCCTCTCTTTTATGTAGAGCGATGATGTTTTGTGGTGTGAATATTATGGACGGTAACCCTAATTAGGGTTATGTGCCAACTATTTATATTGACATTTGTCGGCTTCTATACATATTTATGTAGAGCTCATCATTTATGTTATTTAATTAGGGTTTAACTTGATTGAGTTTGGCCCATGAATAAAACAACCAAGTCTTGACTGAACTTGACTTGAATCAATGGACTCGTCATGAACAAACTACGGTTTCCAATATATTGGATCAATAGTAAATATTCTATAATTCTGAATATTTATTTGTCCAACAATAAAGATAAAATCATTAATGTTCAATACTTTATAGATTAATTGCTAATTTTTACAAAATAAAATAGCTTATTTGCTTATGATTATGCACTCAAAAAAGGGATTGTAATTAGGTCAAGACAATCTTCTTTAAATTTAACTAAAAAAACAATAGTACTATAATTAGTAATCAAACTTGCTTATGTAACTATGACATATATATTTTCATTTAAGCTTATATTAAACTAAGACCAACAAAATCATGATTAACGACAAAGTGTCGTGGACATTTTTTTAATAAAAAAAACTAGTACATATCATCTTTGAACAAGGCAATACCCTCTGAATATGCCACAAAGGCAAAAGTTGATGAAATCCTGACAATTGGATCGACGAGAATGTGCATAAAAAGGTTAATTTGCACTAATATTATTAATACACAAACTAAAGAAATGGTCTATGTTGTGTTCTTATTAGTCATCTTCAGTACGGATGTCCTTTCCATCACTACTATTATTTATTTAATCTCTTTTCCTTTTTTAAACAAAAACAATAAAACAATAGTATTGTTGCTTGTACGTACTTTGATGGAGTAAGTAGACAAACCGTCAAATGTTAAAATATTGTCACTTTATATATATATATGCGTGTGTGTGGTCTACTCAAATCAACGGGTTAAGTCAATGTGAGAAAAAAAAGGGAACCTAAACATAGATTTAGTGAAAATTTTGGCTTAAATGAGAAGTTGAATTTAATCATCACTTTAAACCGTTTTCTAATTATTTTGTCGATTAACACACTCATACAAATAGATAAAATCTAATCGATCTTAATTTTTCACTAAATTTTCACTCATACTTAATTTTTCTAGCATGTTAGTTAAGGTCGTTGGTAAATTTTTTATTGTTAATTTAATTTTTTTATTGAGAAATCGAGGCTAAATATAAACAGATAAAATCTAATTGATTGTAATTAACTTAACTTTTTTAGCTAGTTTGTTAAACACGTGAAATTATGCATGTTGGATTATTTTTCTAGACAAGTTAGTTAAGCTATTAAGATCCCACATTGATTAGTTGTACAGGAAAAATTCTCTTGTGAATGTAGGACGATGTTCTTCAATACGATACTTTTTAGAGTAGAGTTTTTTTTATAAGTACTTCTTAAGGTAGAGTTAGATGTAATTAATAATTATAAGACACTGACTTAAATTTTTTAAACTCTCATTAATTTGGTGATTAAGTATGTGTTATTTTGAAATGGTAGTTGTAAAGAGAGGCCAACATAGAAATATACTTAGATATTTTAGAGTCTCATCAAATGAAGGTGTGAGAATGAACTGAGAATAAATGAAGAAAGGTTCCAGAATGTAGAAAATTGACATCTTTAGTTAGTGGAATAGAGTCGTTTTCTTGAAGGAGGCACATAAAGAATTGGCAGAAAGGCGGTGAAAAGATAACACTTTCTGCCATTTGACGATTGGACTTTTGTGCTCTTCTTTCTCTCTGTTTTGTTTCCAATTTTACTTCTTTGTTAGTAGGCAAGATTCTATGTAACGAAAGAAAAACCCAACGCTTTAATCATACCTAGCTAGCAATTTAGCCTTTTGTTTTTGAAACTTATAACTTGGTATTGATACACGTGAATAAAATTTCAAGTAACCGCAAGGTGCCTAAGTTTTTTTTGTCATCAAAAAGGAGAACAGAGGATTATCAGTAGTGGTGTACCCCAATTAGGTGTGATCATGCAGGTAAATATTTTCCGCCGTAGAATGTTACTTTGCTCGGTGGTGACCGAAAAAAACTCACCACGACACCCACTAGAAGCTGACGTTAGCCTATTGACGTGGAGATATCCGAGACTAATCGGGGAGACGAATGTGTCTCGAACCCAGGTGAGAGACACTGGGACAATGCTCTTTTCCGTCAGACCACCTCTCAGGAGGTACAAGGTGCCTAAGTTTACAGTCTATTATGCGGTATGTAATAATTTATCCGAATTATGTCACTTTTTTGTCGATAAAAATTAGTTAAAAGAGATTTTGCATTTTGAAGAAGTCAAACTCGTAATCTTATACAATCAGTTATTATCTAAATGAAACCCTAAAGCACTCGCTTGGTGTTTAGGTTTATTAGTCCTTATATATACATATTATAATTGAGTTTATTATAATTAGCTTGAAACTGATTATTTGTGTTATGTAATTTCTAAACCTAGAACTAAACGAGTGCATTAGGGTTTCATTTTTTCCCTCAAAAGTGCAATAGGCTACTTATCAAAGAAAAGGTGCTATAGGGTTCTTGCAAGTATATGAAACAATGCATACGCAATGGTGGTACAAAAATCTACTAGTAGTAATATCAATAATGAAAACAATGATGACGACGTCTGAAGACAGCTTATACCTACTAGTTAATTTGTTTGTTTTATACCTACTAGTTCGTTCGTTCGTTCAAGATAAAAGCAACGAGGGTTTGAAATTTTCAAAAAGAGTCATCGCCAAAAGCATGCAAATCTTGGTCGAGACAGATATCGATTAAGCAAGAAAAGTTAAGTACCTAAATGAAAGTACAGTTGACATGGGTGATAAATAAATAGAGGATGTAAAATAAAAAAGAAAAAATATTAGTAACGACTTTGTTGTTAACAGTGTTATTCAACCATGCAGAGTTTAATCATGTCCAAATTAAATTCACTAGCTTAACCTAGTAATTTATAAATATTTCAATTATCAAACTTATTATGAGTTTAACAATAAAATTGTAATTAACATTAAATATATATTAAGGAAAATATAAATTATTATTGAATTTTCATATTTAAAGTTTCATAAATTTAACGAAATAAATTTTTTATTGTTCAAATTCAACTTTCTTGCAAAATATTCTTCAAAATCGATTTCAATAGAATCATCTATAAATTGAGCTTGTTGTTGATGCCACACTTTTAAGTATTCTTCATTTTAATTTGTACAACTTTTAAGTATTCTTCATTTTAATTTGTACAATGTCACTTTGTAATTTAAAAAATAAATGTTAATCTCGACTTCTAATTAGTACGAGAATCATGAAAATAAAGTTATTCTTGTCATAGAATCGACTGAGTTATTACATTTGATTTTTTTTGTAAGTTGTCGATTTTTTATTTGACGCCTAAAAAGAGGAGAGACGGGAGCATATATTTGTGGTCGAAGCGCTTAAAATAATGTTAATGGAGAAGGGTCAATGTCAAGCCCAAGATTTGGGGAAGATTTAAAAAGGCAAAAAGGAATGGGGACGAAGGGGACCAGAAATGGCGCTGATGAGGTTGAGCAGACTCAGACTCTCTCTGTGCTTTACATTGTGTGCCAATTAGACTACTTGACTCACATGTTATTGGCCGGTGGTGCCGCACTTTCTTGTGTATCTCTAACATCAACTTGTTTTTGCCTATTAAGATAAGCATCTTCTCGTATATTTGTAGGCTACCAACTATCACATCCTCTCATAAATACAAAATTAATTAGTTATTCCTTTAGACCTGTAATCAAGTTGAGTTAAATTTTTGAAGTGTTTAAATTTGGTTTAATGAAAAGAAGCTCGAATTTAAATTCAAATTTCACCCAAGCTATTTGTTATTTTATATTCTCTTCGTAAAAAGATTGATATTTCGGTTCACTCTCTTCTATTTTGAATGCAATCTCTTCATAGCTTTTTTATCATTAAGTACGCGTAATATATTAAAGTCACAACCACCAATCAGTGATGGGACAAAACTCCTACAGAGTTCCTTTCATACGATGAGTGACTTGTCTTAAAAATTTAGGCCAGAAATTCGGTTGAGTTGAGTGGAATTTTAAAGTGTTTAAATTTGGGTTTAATATTTTTTTTCATAAGCTTTGATTGAAAAATGGAATTTTGAAGTGTTTAAATTTTTTTTTTTCAAGTTTGCTCGAGCATCATATTATGTTATATTTTATTCGTAAATAAAGAGAGGATTAATATTTTAGTTTGCTCGTTTCGATTTGGAATAGATATGTGGTGGCAATTTGTTTTGCTTTCGGGCTGTGAAATGGAAAGAGAATATTATGCTTGTGCTATTGCGTTCCTAACTGTTGGTCGATTCAGATTCAGAGTACTGCAGAATCCATATATTCTTGTGAGATCATGAATTGATGAACTGTCACACTTCTTTCTAGTATAATTTGGTCGGTGCCCACAAATGCTACCCCATATTACGTACCAGTATATATTGATAGGGATCAGCTATTGTGCGTTTACACATTTGTGTTTTCGTCCTTTTAACAGTTAAAATTAAATTTAAATTGATCTGATGGTTATAAAACTGTCAACACATTAAAAAGTCATTATGTTGCACATACACCTTTTAATATGTTGACAATTTTATAACTATTAGATTAGTTTTAACACAATCTAAACTTTTGAAAGTAGATAAAGTATGTTAATGCAAAAGCATGATAGCCAAATCCATATTGATATCATATACCTTCTACTTGTTTTGTCCCCACTTGCCTTCGGGCCAATCTCGCTGGGTTAGGAGGGGTGGTTCTATTTCTTTGGTGGCTAATCTAGCTAAGTTGGTGTAGAGATGGGTTCGGCATTTCCATTAAAAAATATATATATACCCTCTACCAAGTAACAAATTAATGTTTTACAGTATAGTAATACTTAGTTTTGAAGAGTTGAGGGATCAAATAAATAGTAAGAGTACACAAAAGAGTCTTTAAGCTAAATGTGACTCACGGTTAAGTTCTTGAGCTATTATTTTCGGTCATTTCTAATTTGGTTGAGCTAAATGAGTGGTTTATTATTAATTATCGATGCTATTTAGTTCAGGAAGTTACGATTATTTGCTTAATCATTTGAGGATTAACAATAAGGCACAATTAGTTGATTAAATGATTAGAAATGACCGGAAGAATGAGGCGCATTAATTTAGAATTTAGGAACTCACGATCAGTTTCTTAAATGGTTTATGAACTCCTGTGTATTAAACAAAAAAAATCAATGAGATACCATACATATATTTAAAGGCATAGTCGCACCTCTTTATGAAATTCCACACATGACGCCTATATAATATACTTTTTTGATAAATTAAAGTGGTATAGTATATGATATTGGGAATGTATAATCTTGCGACCAAATTCTCCTGTGTTGAGATTGAATTGGTTTTTTTGAAGAATTATTGAAGTCGCGTAGGTGTTTGTTGAGGCAAGCAAGTTGAAGACGGTTGATGAAGAATGGAGGCATTTTGGGATGTTTCGGGGTGGACACGGACGTGTACAACTATGTTCGAGAGTGCCAAAACAGTGGAGATGCCTGTGTACCTCTCGTCTCGACGAAATGGAGTAATCTGGAGGGACACGGTCATACGATCACGAGATCTTGTCCGTGTCTTCAGAGGCCTGTCTGTGTCTTTCTCCCCATGGTCATGTCTTAATTCTGGAGGGTATCTTATGACGTGAATTAGGGCTTGGGGTGGTGTATTTTGCCTGGGAAATATTTTAAACACATAAATAGGTGGCTTGAGGAATGTCTTGTAACCTTTTGGCCGACTTTCAAAGTAAATAATAGAATTGCTCGCTCTCTCTGCCCATGGACATAGATCAAATTAGTCGAACCACATAAATTCTTGTGTGTTGTGTGATTGTTCTCTTTTGTTATTCCGCGTTATTCTATTCGATTTTTGCATCACAAGTGATATCAGATATTGGGTGTTTGTTTAGAAACTCCTGGGTTCTTGCCTGCAGAAAGAAGATGTCTTCGTACAAATTCGAGATTGAGAAATTCAATAAATTGAATGATTTCACTCTATGGAAGATGAAGATGAAGGTGTTTCTAGTTCAACAGAAGTGTGCATATGCGATAGAAGGAGAAGAGAAGTTACCAATAGAATTGACAGCGACACAGAAGACTGAGATTGTGTCAAAGGCACACAGTGTAATTCCATTGAGTCTGCAAAATAAAGTCCTGAGGGAGGTTTTCGATGAAACTACGATAGTGTTCTTGTGGAGAAAATTGGAAAGCAAGTATTAGAAGAAATCTCTGACGAATAGGCTTTTTCAGAAAAGGCGATTGTATACCTTGCAGATGTGAGAAAGTGTGCAGGTAAAAGATCATTTTGATAACTTTAATAGAATTATACTAGATTTGCAAGGTGTAGGTTTTAAGGTTGAAGATGAGAATCAGGCCATGAATTTTTTGTGTTCTTTGCGTAGCTCTTATGAGAATTTTGTAGATACTATTTCGATAAATGATATTAAGGATGTTTTGTTGTCTAAAGAATTGAAAAAGTTAGTTTCTAGTTCTGGTGGAGGCAATTTAGAGTCTGGGTTAATTGTGAGTAGAGGCAGGAGCATGGAAAAGAATCATGGGAGTAACAATAGGTCACACTCAATGTCAAAATCTGAGTTAGATGCTTTCACTATAAGGAGATTGGGCATATAACAAGGCTTTGTCCAAAGCGTGATGGAAACTGTTAGGAATCAAGAGTAACACTGGTTCAGAATAATTTTGGGGTGAATCAGGAGAGTTCTGACAAGGGCCAAAGCAGTGAAGTTTTGATTGTTTCTTCATCAAATTTTGTAGATAACTGGGTTATAGACACTGATGCAACTTATCACATGATATTTTCTAGAAAACTATTTAATTCTTTCAGGGAATGGAGCGACAGTGTGAAATTGGGAGATGGTGAGGAGTTGAGTGTTGAAGGCAATGGTTCCTTGTAGATTAGGATGTATGATGGGATGGTTAGAAAATTTGATGCTTGGTATGTCCCTCAGTTGCGTAAAAACTTGATTTCTGTGGGAGCTTTAGCTAAGCAAGACTATGCTTTCTCTGGTAAATGTGGAGTAATTAGAGTGTCCAAGGATTCTCTAGTAATGATGAAGGGTATATTACAGAATTACATTTACACCTTGATTGGTAACTCAGTGACTGTGAATGGTGTTATGACTGTTGCGAGTTCAGTAAAGAAACATGTTGAGTGTTCAGAGTTGTAGCATAAGATATTGGGTCATATGTGTGAGATAAGGGATCGATGTATTGAGTAGAAAAGGATTGTTAGGTGGTGTAAAGACTGAGAAGCTAAAGTTCTGTTATACGTGCATCAACATAGGGTGAGATTCAGTGCTAAAAGTCCTTCATCTAATGGTGTACTTGATTTTGTTTACTCAGATTTGTGCGGTTCCTCTCCGATGGAGTCTCTTGGTGGACAGAGAAAGTTGTTGACATTTGTTGATGATTTCTCTAGAAAAACTTGGGTATACTTTCTGAAATCAATAGAGGAAGTATTTGGGAAGTTTTAAGATTAGAAGACTATGGTAGAAAATCATACTAGAAAAATAGTCAATACACTGAGAACTGAGAGTGGGCTCGCATTTTGTAACAATGAATTTGATGGGTTCTTCAGAAAGAAATGTATAATGAGGCACCACATTGTATTGGAAAATCCACAGTTGAATGGATTTGCAGAATTGATGAACCAAACACTTATGCAGTATGCAAGATGGATGTAGATAGATACGAGTCTTACAGAAGAGTTTTGGACTGAGGCAGTTAACACTACCGGATATCTGGTTAATAGATTGTCATCGACTGTAATTGATGGGAAGATTCCACAAGAGGTATGGTTTGGTAAACCTTGTGACTATTCTGGCTTAAAAATATTTGGTTGTCCTATGAGAGCTTGTGTTGGTAATGACAAACTAGAGTTTAGGACAATGAAAGACATATTTCTAGGGTATGTGTCTAAGGGCGGTTATAGGTTATTGTGTGTTAAGAACAAGTCCTTGTTTGTAACTAACAGATATGTCTATTTTGACGAGTTTGTTATGTTAAGTCAGAAGGTGGAGCTTGAAAATCTTGTAGAGAACAATAATATTTGTCTGAGTGCAAACTGGAAGGAGGAGTTAGAGATCGAGACTCCAAAATGTTCCATGGTCGATTGTGGTAATTCACAGAGTGTAGCAATAACTGAACCAATGTATGTTGAATGTATTAATGTTAGTAATGCTAGTCCTGTTGCATGTGCATTGGCTGAAGCAAGAAACATTAAGGTTGATATGACAAGGTTGTATAAAGATGTATTACTGAGTAAGGGTGCAGAAAAATGGTTGAATTCCATTAATAGTGAATTGCAGTCCCCTGGTAATGTGGAAAGCATAAATGGTGGTTTGTTGTTAGATGTGATTGATGAAGTGACTAAGCTAGGTGCAGCAGAGAAGTTCAAGCATGGCTTAGACTTGGTGAATGTTTGCAGAGCTTGAGGCCCTTCGGGGCATGGCAAAGGAGTGGTTCTTTATTCTGAGTTTGAAGAAAGAAAGAAAATTTAGTTCAAGATGGAGAATTTTTGAGATTGAATTGATTTTGTTGAAGAATTATTGAAGTCAATTAGGTGTTTTGTTGAAGCAAG
Organism: Flueggea neowawraea; assembly: GCA_948243855.1. Lineage (NCBI taxonomy): Eukaryota > Viridiplantae > Streptophyta > Magnoliopsida > Malpighiales > Phyllanthaceae > Flueggea > Flueggea neowawraea. The sequence continues at coordinate 15,950 of CAODLS012885852.1, forward strand.
CAAGTTGGAGATGGATTGATGAAGAATGGAGGCGTTTTAGGATGTTTCTGGGTGGACACGGACGTGTACAACCTTGTCCGAGAGTACCAAAATCGTTGAGATGCTCGTGTACCTCTCGTCTAGATGAAATGGAGCTATCTGTAGGGACACAACCATGTCTCAGGCCATGTAATGCTTTGCTGCTAGTTCTTCGTAACACAGTCACGGGATCTTATCCGTGTCTTCAGTGGCCTAGAGTGTCTTAATTCTAGAGGGTCTTATGACGTAAATTAGGGCTTGGGTGGTGTATTTTTATGTCAGAATAGGTTACAAACGCATTAGAACCCTTCCTAAGTAGGAAATCACGTTCAGAATAGGTTACACGGGCAAGCAGGGTAAGACACGGGCGTACTCTTCAAGACACGAACACAAAAATTGAACTGTGTGTCGAGCATGACATTACATAGTCTAGGACAAGGTCGTGTCCCAAGCCGTGTCCTTGAATGTCCCGCCAGAACTCCTCCTTTCTGTCTTCGATTCATCTCATTTCGACTTTGCTTCATCAATTATTAATCATGACTTCAATCTTGCTCAAGAAAATCACTTCAACATTAATAGTTCTCCACCTTGAAGTGAATTTTCTTCCCCATACAACTCATCCATAGAATTACTCCTCTGTCACACCACCCCGAAGGGCCTCAAGTCCTGCAACAACAAACCAAGTTCAACCCGGATTTGCCTCCGCTAGCGCTAGCTTTCCATCCACTGCTAACAACACACCACCCCGCATCTTTTCCTGTGTCTTTCAGTGATGGCCTTTTTACATCACCAACATAATTACCATGCCTTGGTATACTTGTTGTTAGCCCTCGCGAATCAACCTAATCGATCTTTGCCTGTTCTAGAGTCTCAATCACAAACTCCACCCATTTTTCTACAGAACTCACAACATTCATTAAACCATTAGCAACTACCAAGTTCCCAATCATGGTGTGAATGTCATTCCGCAATTTACCCTTCATCACAATCGAAGATCCCTTGCAAACCCTAATTCCTCCACCTCGTCCAGAGAAACTATAACCATGCTTAGCCAAAGCACCAACAGAAATCAAATTTCTCTACAACCCAGAGACATACCAAGCATCAAGTTTCCTGACCATCCCATCATGCATTTTGATCTTCAAAGATCCACTACCCTCAACACTCAGCTTCTCATCATCTCCCAATTTAACACTGTCTTTCCATTCTTCAAAAGAATCAAACAGTTACCTAGAAAAAAATCATGTGATAAGTTGCATCAGTGCCAATAACCTAGCTATCTTCAGATCTACATGAAGTAACTGTCAACACTTCACTACTTTCTCCTTTATCAGAATTATCCTGAAACCCCTCAGAATTATTCTGAACTATTGTTGCCCTTGATTTCTCATTGTTTTCCCTATGTGGACAATTCTTTTTCATTTGCTCAATCTCCTTACAGTGATTGCACCTCAAACCATGATTCCTACCCATTCCCTTGCCCCTACTAACGGTTAATCCGAACTCCACTCTGTCACCACCCGAACTAGAAGTTAAGCTCTTCAATTCTTTAGACAATAGAGCATCCTTCACATCATTAACATAAATTTCATCCCTACAATACGTGATAGTATCAACAAAACTCTCATATGACTCAGGCAATGAATGCAATAGAAACATAGCTTGATCCTCATCATCAATGTCAACACCAACACCTCTCAAATCTAATACAATCTTATTAAATTTATGAATATGTTCTTTTACATGCATGCCTTCTGACATCTTCAAGGTATGCAACCGTCTTTTTTGATAAAGCTTGTTCGACATGGATCTCTTTTGATACCTACTCTCCAGCTTCTTCCACAAGCCTGTTGCAGTAGTTTCATCAGCCACCTCCCTCAAGACTTCATCCGTAAGACTCAATAGAATTGCACTATGCTCTCTTTTCACATCCTTCGCTTTATCTGCCACTGTTAGTTCTACCAGTAATTTCTCCTCACCTTTAATCGCCTCCTCACACTTCTGTTGAACCTGAATCGCCTTCATCGTCAGCTTTCACAGCGTGAAATCATTAGACTCATTGAATTTCTCAATATCAAATTTATACGAAGACATCTTTTTTCTGCAGAACGAACCCAAAGTTTCTGAACAAACTTATGTGGCTCTGATACCACTTGTCAGGTAAAACCGTCGATAAAAGAATGCAGAATAACAAAAAGTAATCACACAATAACACAAGATTTACATGGTTCGGTCAATCGACCTACGTCCATGGACAGAGAGCTTAGTAATTATATTATTCAGAGCCAAAACTGGCAAAAGGCTTGCGAGATTATTCCCAAGCCACCTATTTATAGTTTACAATGAAACCCTAGCCAAAATACACCACCCAAAACCCTAATACACGTATTAGAACCCTTCCTAAGTAGGAAATCACGTTCAAAATATGTTACAAGAGCGGGCAGGGTAAGACACAGACGTACTCTTAAAGACACTGACACAAAAACTGGACTGTGTGTCGAGCATGTCATTACACGGTCTAGGACACGGCCGTGTCCTTGGCTGTCCAGCCAGAACTCCTCTGTTTCATCTCCGATTCGTCTCATTTTGACTTTGTTTCATCAACTATCAATCATGTATTCAGTCTTATTCAAGAAAATCACTTCAACATTAATAGAAACTATTGATGAAGGTTAACTATAGACGAATTTTATGAGATTAAAGAGGACTGATTTCAACATTTATAATTTTCTCACATGTACACTTAGAGCAACATTTGTAATTGTGATTATTGAAGTTTGATGCTTCCTTTCGTATAAGAGTTTTGGAAAACAAGATGATTAAAATAAGAGAAAATTAAACAGGGTAAGCATGAAATTCCCGATCTTGGACGATCAAATCACAACAATTCGAGGCCACAAGGTTATGTCTTCCACAAACGAAGGTCAAAAAACTTCAATACAAGTGTCTTTTATGGTTGACTTAGTTGCTTGTTATTGGTACTTGGTTGCCACATATATGCATTATCTCCACCTAAGATTTGATGCTTTATTAAGAAAGCTAAGGCTATCCAAAGTCCAACGTTAAGTACAACCTAATCAAAAAGAGAAATTTTTTCTAATAAAATTAGATCATTTATGTAGATAGATTGTATATGTTGATAAATGAAGCAATTAAAATGACAAAAAAGATATTTTTTTATTATAATTTACTCGATGTTATTAGATATATAATGTAAAATATAAAAAAATAAAAATTATTTCTAATAAAATTAATTGGAGCATTAAAATTTTTGAGTTATACAACATACTACACTAAAGAAAAAAAAACATACTACCGAATATTGATAGAGTAATATAAACTTTTCTTTTCTTAATCAAGACTTTGAAATTTAATATTTTTTGGGAGAAATTTAAAATTTGATAAATATTTGATTGGGAAAAATTTTCATTTTTTTGAATATAATCAATTGATTCAATTACAAAAAAGTTTTGAAAGACTTGGTTCGTCCATGATGGGTCGATTGGGTCCAAACCTACTTAATTAAAACTTGGATGTTTTGTTCATAGGCCCAACTAAATTTGGTCAAACTCTAATTAAATAAGTGATAAATATGAACTATACATATGTTGTGAGAGAATCTATCTAACACCAATATAAAAGAGTGCATCTAAATGCTGATTAGAGTTAGACATTACATTAGTTGTAACCACTTAAAAGAACATAAACACACATGTGTCTCTCCACCAAATAGAGAGAGGTTGATGACCTCCATGGAAAAAAGAGGAATAGATCATTTTTCTTCATCGACTCATGATTCATGCATTAATATTAATCTTCATGCGACACATAAAAAACAAAATTAGTCATATTATTCTCTTCGTCTAACAACGATTGCGGTTCATATAGAAGGCTAGCATAAAAGCTTGATCCTACTATTCCTTTCACTTTTGTTTATGATTTATGTTGCACATATAGAGACTAGTAACCTAAAATGTTTACATGTGTATAATTTATCAATTAAATATTTGTCGTATGTGATATATATATAAAAAAGAAAACATCAAGATGACAAGAATACTGGAACTATTTTTTGTTTTTTAGTGTAATATTCATTTGAGATAAACAATACTTTCAATCAATAAATTTTATAGTCTTAAAAATGGTCCTCTTGACCACAACTAACGAACTTTGGTCTTGCTTTCCACATAAAGAAAACAAATACAAATCAACACGATCGAGTGGGGAATCTTATACGTGTCGAAAAAAATAGAGAAGATGCCGAATTTTAGGAAAGTTATTTAAGAATTTCATAGGCAAATTGAACAAGAACTTAATTTTCAGTCAAAAAAAAAACTAATTCCTCATTTGGTGATTCCAATCCAATCATGAACGATTAAAAATATATGAGCCATTGGCTGTGACCGGTCATTTCTGCTCTACCACATAGTTCTGACACTTGGATTTTTCTTTTTATTAAATCACTCATATTTAGAAACCTTATTAATTTTATTGATTTTTTAAGAGAATTTTATTGATTATTGAATATAAAGAAAGTTTAACATTTAAAAAGAAAATATTTCTTTTTTCATTTTCAACAAATTTGTACCATTGATTAATCATGAGCAAGTGCAATCTCATATAATTTAAATAATTGAGACAGATTCCAAAGTCAATAGCCATGCATATATATATATATATATATATATATTCAATAGTTAGTTAACTTTGAGTTTAAATAAAAATTTACATTAACAACTTGTTATCGAATTTCTCCTCGAAGGAATCGAACGGTCGTCGACTCAAGATTCTAGAGGTTTAATTATTATTTGGGGTTTAGTTCTGCCTAACGAACTAGGACTTTATAGTGTGCCAATTGAATGTAACAAACAACTAAAAAGAAAAGAACAAACTGAATCCATACTTGAAATTAAAATTAAAAAAGAACTTGTGCGCTTACACTTGATTCAAATGAACCAATCGAGGTCATGGTCAATGCAAACAGGACAAATCCAAGTCTTTACTACAAAGAGAAATTGTCACGACCCGTTGCCGGGTCATGACCCGCATCGAGGCGAACTATCTACGAGAGCTCGACCCATCTCGCACAAACATCGGAGTTCAAACATTCTACCTAAGGCTCAAACTCACTTGAATGCTAATATGCAAAAACTGATGCAAAGTATGCTGAGACAGAGATAGATTTAGAAATGTTGAAAGTGCATGAACAGAGACTGGGACAGAATGCAGAGACAGAGACATAATGCAGAGACAGAGACAGAATGAACAAACCTATGGATCTGCAAAATCGAAGAGGTGCGGGTATCTGTGCTGCATCTCATCATCGGCCTCCCAAGTGGCTTCCTCAACTGAGTGGTGCCTCCAAATCACCTTCACTGAAGCAACCTCCTTATTTCGAAGCTTCATGACATGCCGGTCAACAGTCCTGACTAGAGTCTCATCATAAGAAAGATCATGCCTAACCTCGATCGACTGAGGTGTCATAACATGAGACGGATTGGAGACATACTTCCTCAGAAGCGATATATGAAACATTGGATGAACTGAAGCAAATTGAGGTGGCAACGCCAACTCATAAGCGATGGCTCCTACTCGACCGATAATCTCAAACGGACCAATGTATCTCGGGCCCAACTTACCCTTCTTCCCAAATCTCCTAACGCTCTTCATCGGCGATATCCTGAGAAATACATGGTCACCAACTGCAAACTCTAAATGTTTATGCTTTGGATCAACATAACACTTCTGAAAAATGTGAGCAGTCTGGATCCTCTGTTGGATCATCCTAGCTTTCTTAATCGTTTCCAAAATAAGATCTGGCCCCAATGGCTCTCTTGCTGGCATCGACCAACACAACGAAGATCTAGACTTCCTGCCATACAATGCCTCGTATGAATCCATTTTGATACTCGAATGGTAAGAGTTGTTGTATGCAAACTCTATCAAAGGCAAATAGGAATCCCAACTCCCAACAAAATCCACTGCACACGCCCTCAACATATCCTTCAAAATCTAAATCGCGCTCTCAGACTAACCATCACTATGCGGATGAAAAGCTATACTGAAATTCAGTCGAGTACCCAACTCTTATTGCACCTTACGCCAGAATTGCGAAGTGAACTAAGGTCCTTTGTCTGACACTATAGAGACTGTCACACCATCCAAACATACAATCCTATCAACATACAAATTCGCTAGGTGTGATGCCCTATATGTCGTATTGACAGGAAGAAAATGTGCTGACTTGGTTAATCGATCAACGATAACCCAAATGAAGTCATACCCCAAAGACGTCCTCGGTAGGCCAACTACAAAATCCATAGTGATTCAATCCCATTTCCATTCTGGGAGGGGCATTTGCTGCAATAGTTTAGAATGATTCTGGTGCTCAAACTTAACTTGCTGACATGTCAAACACCGATTGACGAACTTACTGATATCCTTCTTCATCCTTGGCGACAAATAAGACACTCGAAGGTCCTGATACATCTCAATATATCCTGGATGAACACAATATGCAGAACTATGACCCTCGGTCATAATCTCCTTGCGTAACTCACCCAAAGATGGTACGCACAACCTTAGTCCAAACCAAATAACTCTAGAGTCATCAACACTGAATCTAGGCACATCTAAAGACTTAATCTTCTCAATCAAACTCTACATCTCATAATCCTCCTTCTGAGCCTCTCACATGCCTCGCCTCGACATGACCCAATAACACCCCTAAGTCATCAAACTATAGCTCAACTCCAGACTCCACTAAACGTTGCCATTCAGACACTGTAAGTCATCTTTCCACAGAGATATGAGCTAAGCTACCTA
>CAODLS012885860.1:0-12009 GCA_948243855.1 Flueggea neowawraea
ATTTGAAGTTGTTTGCTCTATGGACTCAAGAAGTCTGAATTTGATGTTGAGATTTGTAAATGATTTGGAGTTTCTTTTATGAAATTGGTGATGGTTTCATGCTTAGGAAGTTGATAACAACCAACGTGGGTGATTGGAATCGATTTTTCCAAGGTTATGAATTTATGAATGAGTGTGATGGATTCACATTCGAAATATGTTTTCAACGACTATGGGAGTTTGCATTTTCATAACATGCATTTGGTATAGTCCACAGTTCACATTTTTTATATATGTTATGTATGTCTATGTTCAGCTTATTATTCATGCCAGCGAGGCCTGCCACCGACCAGTGGGGCTTGACTGGTGACTCAGCTTGGACATCCAGGTGAGTGGATAGCAGCTTCAGATGCATAGGCTGTGTCTTGAAACTTCTATTATGTTTTATGATGTGCTGAACATACTTACGAAAATGAACTAATCTAAGGATTGGTTAAATGAATAAAATGATTATGTGATTTTTATAATCAACCCTATGTTTTATGAAATTGATATATATATGTATTATATATCTTTCCTATGATTTCAAATGATGAAATGCATGTCTACGATTTATGCTATGAAAGATTATGATTTTGTTTTTATAATACGGGAAACCTATGCTACGGGGTCGAAGTAGCCTTTGGTATACCAATGATATATGTACCATGAAATCCCAACTACCAGGGATGACGGTAGCCACATGTTCTGATCCAACACGTGAATTGTTATGATAGTGACCGAGTCCACATCACCCATGTTATATGGTGCCATGAGCACACTTATGTTATATGGTGCCATAAGCGCACCCATGATTGTGGTTCCTTATCAAAGCTATATGTTTTAACTATGAAACCATGTTTTAAGAATTGAAATGTGTTCAATATGTTTTCGTGCTTGCTAGATCCTTTGCTTGCAAACGATTTCGAAATGATTTTCGAAAAGCTACTACCTATAGTGTGTATATATGCATATGTCTATGTCTATACCTTCATGTGGTATTTCTAAATCATTTTCAAATAAGTCTTTGTGAGGCACGTATGAGGCGGTCTAGAGTGTTTTCCCTCACTAGGCCTTGAGCCTCCCTTTCTTTATATGTCTACTGTTGGTTTTATTCCACATGTTCATCATTTTTTGCTACGGTAACTTTTTCGCATCTTGCATACCAGTGAGGTGTCATTTGGTTAGTGACGCCCTTTTGATTGGGCTTTTATGTATTCATGTTAGAGCTCTACACCGGAATGTTGTTGGGTTACTGGATTTTTTTTTACTCTTGATGTATTTTGATATATTACTATATATATATATATATATATATATATATATATATATACACGTTTTGGATATTTTATTATGATATATGATGATGCCATCGTTTATCTTATCGTATGTTTTTAAAAACAAATGTTTTAATCAAATGTCTTGGGTAGTAAGTTATGATACCTTTAAACACATTCATGCAAAGGCAACGTGAGGATTTGTGGTTCGGTTTTAACACTAAAAGCTACGTGAACAATTCATTCATACAATCAAGCTTTGGTTTTTAAGGTAAAACCCTAACCCTAATCATTTATGTCGATATGCATGGATCCTTGGTGGAATTCTAGGATAAAATTTTTGTTATTTCTGCTGCGTTATCCTCTATATGAATGTCATATTTTAGTTACGAATTCCAACAGTGGTATCAAAGACACTTGCATTATTGACATAACAGATTCTTTTGCATGCGATGCAATTGTTGATGCTATGTGTGATGATTCAGCCTTGTTATTATTTTTGTTATATAGTTGCTGAATTAATGACATTATTTAGGTTTTAATTTAGCAAGATAAAATTGGAAACTTTATATATATGTTAAGGCCAAATATTGTTTGATGTTGAATTTACATAGGATGTTAAGATTCACTTAGAAAGCCATTTAGGTTTTTTCTATATGTGGTTTTGTAATGAGATTACAAACAGTGGATTTAATTACAATTTGATTATGGGATCCAAGTATTAATGAGATCAATACAAATTAGTGGTTTTAAAATTAGCAACTCGTTTCATGAGCAATGCGAATTAAAACCCCCTCGCAACCGGCTTGCGAAACTGTTTTACATATCCAACGTTTAATTAATGTAATTATCTGAATAATTGCATGATGTTTGTAATGTGATTATGTTTGAATTGTGATTCAATATGCATAGTGCATGACATAGCCCAATAGAACTTATGTGGTTGGCTTTTATTATAGGTTGCAATATTTTGGCCAAAGGTGTCTATTTCAAATATGGCCTCTGTGTCATTTTTGGTGAGTGTGCCTATTCTTCTTTTAGTATAGATTATATATATATATATATATATATATATATATGTGCATTGTATGTAAAGAAGATGGAGGCCATTCGTGTCAATGGAGATTGAAGACCACCCTAGGTTTACCCTGATTTTTACATTCTCTTGTGAGATCAACTTAGTTTTGGGCTTTGTCATGACACATTTACATTTATGCTATATACACATGTGATTAATGTATTCCATGAATGTATTTTATATTTTGTATCCCACGCAAATAAACAACTCGATCCCTACTAATAGTAAGTCGTTAAAAATGTCTTCCATAATCAATGCTTGTCAAAGCCTTGTTCGTCATTGTGTAGATTCTGCCTCCGCAGGGTGCACTCGATTACCTTGGTTAGGCAAGGGTGGATATTGGTGGTATCCACATTTTGGTTTTGGTTTGACTTAACATGGCTATCAAAATGGTTTTGGGCCTAGGGTATAAAAGGGATTTAATGTCGGGACATGAAAAATCCCTAGAAATACAAGATCTATATATGATAAATTGAAAAGAGTTTTCTACCTAAATAGCTATGGTTAAGGACTAGCTCAGCTGACTTAATTTTGAGCTAAATATGGATCTTGTACCTACTATGCTTAAAAACTCAAATTAACTTTAAAGATGTTAATTTTAGTGGGAGTATTTAAAAGACATCTTATTAATCAATGCATATTTGTATGTAGATATAATGGCAACAAAAAACAACACATCAACCTTTACTTTGCAATCGATCATTGAGAAGGATAAATTGAATGTGACTAACTTCCTTGATTGGTCTTAAGGTAAGAAAAGAAGAGTCATGTCCTAGATACATCGTTTCCCCAAGTACCCGCATCCAATGCCCCTAGAGCACAAAATGATGCTTATGAGAAGCATCTAAGTGACTTAGTGGACGTCACATATCTTATGCTTGCTACAATGGTTGTGGATTTTCAAAAGCAATTCGAAGCTATGGAGGAATTTGATATGCTGAGGCATCTCAAGGAAATGTTCCAAGAGCAAGCTCGTCAAGAAAGGTTCTTGGCAATGAAGGCATTGAATGAGTGTAATATGGCTCCTGGCACTTCGGTGAGTGCACATGTACTCAAGATGAAATGTCATCTTGATCAACTAGAGAGACTTGGTACTCCTGTATGAAAGGAGTTAGCCATAGATAGGATCTTAAGGTCACTCCCAATTAGTTATGACCAGTTTGTCATGAACTACAAGATGCACAAAATGGATAAGTCCATCACCGAGCTATTTGGTATGTTGAAGAATGCTGAGAAGAGCATTGTGAAAGCCGAAGACCTGCCAGTGGTACAAAAGGGAAAGGGCAAGCACTAAGGCAATGCTAAGCAAAAGAGTGTTGGCAAGGGCAAGGGGAAATCTGAGCCCAACTTAAAGGCTAAGCCAAATATGCCCAAAGAAAAAGAGGGATCTTGTTTTCATTGCCATGAAGATGGACATTGGAAAAGAAATTGCAAACTCTACTTGGAAGAGCTAAAGAAGAGGGGAAGTGAGACTTCTACTTCAGGTATTTTTTGTTATAGAAATCAATATGTCTACTACTTCCTCATGCATATTTGATACTAGATGTGGATATCATATTTGCATTAAATTGCAAGGATTGAGAAATAGTAGATCATTGATGAAAGGCGAAGTGGATATACGAGTGGACAATGGAGCAAGAGTTGTTGCATTAGCTGTATGAACTTATGATTTAACTTTGCCTAGTGGACATGTTTTACAATTGTCGAAATGTTATTATATTACTGCTATGAGTAAGAACATTATTTAGTTTCTTGTTTAGACAATGATGACTTTCATTTTATTATTAAGAATAATAACTTTTCATCTATCATGGGGAAATATTTTATGGTGTTGCAACCTTATATATGTTTTAAACTTGGAACAAAGCAATCCCATCTATAACATTAATAAAAGGTTAAAATTAAATGATTTAAACCAAACCTACTTTTGGCATTGTCGTTTGGGTCATGCAAGTGAGAAACACATCTTAAAACTCCATAAAGATGGATTATTTGACTCATTTGATTTCGAATCATTTAATACATGCGAATCTTGTTTGTTAGGCAAAATGACCAACAGTCTTTTTACAAACAAAGGTGAAAAGGCCAATAATCTATTAGGCCTAATACATACTGATGTATGTGGACCTTTTAGTACAAGTGCTAGAGGATGCTATTTGTACTTCATCACATTTACTAATGATTTCAATAGGTATGGATTTGTCTATCTTATGAGACACAAATCTGAATCCTCTGAAAAGTTCAAGGAATTCAAAAGTGAAGTACAAAACCAACTTGGAAAGAATATCAAAGCACTTTGATCCGATCGAGGTGGAGAATATTTAAGCCAAGAGTTTGACAATCATCTTAATGAGTGTGAGATTGTCTCACAACTTACTCCTCCTGGAACGCCTCAATGGAATGACACATTCAAAAAGAGAAATTGAACTCTATTGGATATGGTTCGATGAATGATGAGTCAAATAGATCTTCCAGTCTCGTTTTGGGGTTATGCCTTGGAAACTACAACCTTCATACTTAACTGAATTCCATCTAAAACGGTTGAAAAGACACCATATGAGATATGGAATGAGAAAAAGCCCATAATGTCTTTTCTAAAGATTTGGGGATGTGAAGCTTTTGTGAAGCGTCAACTTTCAGAAAAGTTAGCACATAAATATGAAAGATGTATATTTGTGGGGTATCCAAAGAAAACAAGGAGATACTACTTTTATAATCGATCCGAGAACAAAGTGTTTGTTACTCGAAAAGGTGCCTTTTTGGAAAAAGGATTTTATTTCTAAAAGGATTAGTGGGAGTAAAGTACTTCTAGAATAAATAAAAGAACCACAAATAGCTGTTGAAGATAGAATAGAGAATCAAGATGACTCACAAGATGTTATGGAGTCTGAATCTATAACACAAGGCCCAATAAGGTCTGGTACGACTCGTCACGAGCCTGAGAGTTATGGATTTCTCATAATTGATGATAAGTGAATTGTTCTTGTAGACGACGATGAGCCTACAACCTACGACGAGGCGCTTGTAGATCCAAATTCTATTAGATGACATGAAGCCATGAAATCAGAAATGCAATCTATTTATGACAACCAAGTTTGGAACTTGGTGGATCCACCTAATGGAGCCAAAGTCATTGATTGCAAATGGATTTATAAGTTAAAAGCCGATATGATCTTCAAAGCAAAACTCATTGCAAAAGGTTTTAGTTAAAATCATGGTATTGACTATGATGAAACATTTTCACCAGTCATCATGCTCAAATCCATTAGGATTCTTCTTGCTATAGCAACATATTATGACTGTAAGATATGCAAATGGATGTCAAAACTGCTTTTCTAAATGGAAACTTCCTTGAGGATGTGTACATGACACAACCCGAGGGTTTTATAGATCCTAGGAATCCTAGTAAAGTATGCAAGCTTCAAAGATCCATTTATGGATTGAAGCAAGCATCCCGAAGTTGGAATCTTTGTTTTGATGAAATAGTCAAAGAGTTTGGATTCATAAAAAATGAAGATGAGCATTGTGTATAGAAGAATGTTAGTGGGAGTACGGTAGTGTTTTTAGTACTGTATGTTAACAACATCTTAATCATTGAAAACGATGTTCCAACCTTGAAGAGCTTCAAGACTTGATTAAGAAAGTGTTTTGCAAAGAAAGACTTAGGTGAAGCCTCACATATCCTAAGGATACAAAATCTGTAGAGATAGATCTAAGAGGCTAATTGGACTAAGTCAAAGTGTGTACATTGATAAAATGCTAAAAAGGGTTTAGCGTGCTAATTTTCAAGAAAGGAATGGCCAATTCTACTACAAAGTTTAAGTACATAGCCGTGTTGGACGCAGCAAAGGAAGCTGTTAGGCTCAAGAAGTTCATTACTGGTTTGGATGTCGTCCCAAGCATCGCAAACCCAGTAGAATTGTGTTGTGATTACACAAAAACCAAATACATACTTAGACGTTTTCACCTTATTTGAGAGAAAGTCAAAAAGGGTGATTTTAAGACATGCAGAGTTGACACTATTGACAATGTAATGGATATTTGACAAAGGTTCTCCCTAAACCAAAACATGAAAGACACATTAGGTCTTTAGGTGTTAGGTTCGTTCCTGATTGGGACTAGTGCAAATGGGAGATTGTTAGTTTTGTGCCCTAGTAAAGAGGCATTTTATTTCATATCTATAAAATATTATATTGTTTATTACAATAAAACTTTCATGAATAGTTTATTATTCCTTATGTCATCGAGTGTGACTTGATAGTGAAACCATAAGATAAAAGGAATACTATTCTAAATGTCCCTAATCGATTGTTATCATGGGAATGATAACAAACCAAGATTAGTATGTTGCTAAGTGGATAATCACGTTTTACTAATTATGGATATGGGATATCACTTAGAACATAGATACATGTTAAGGAACATGTATTGGACTGGCTCGTTATGAAAGCACTTCAGGGATCGATGTCACAAGTAGTTTTCATGCAGTGGTGATGTTTGAGTCATCTGACTGAAACTCACTATTGACTCCTACATGAGGAATCACATGTTTTAACTTAGTCAAACGTTATCCGTAACAGGGTAATAATAAAGGCTATGATTGGATATCTCATGAATCTTGTAGAGGAGTGATAGTGAGAGTAATGGATTTGTTCATCTTATGAAGAGTGATGTCTTTACGCCACTTGATGAGTAAGATTGATGGAATGTATGCATACTTAAATGAATTGATAAAAGGGTTTATAAATTTCATTTGTATATCAATCTACTTGAGATCAAGAAACACATTAAACAACATAAAGTTGACATGTGACCATGCCTTATGCTTAATATAGATATCATGAGACAAAAGGAATAAATATCAAACTGTGAAAGATTAACTCGAATCACCGACTCCACTTGATTTTGGGTTGCCATAATTTATTACTAGATACCGCTTACGGATTTTGGGCCCAACTGTTTGGGACGAGGCCCATTGCCAATTTTGAGTGGGCCTATTGTGTCACACACTAAAACGAATTCGATTGGATTATAAACGTTCTCTCATTTGATAAATGAATTATTAAGATAATTAATTAGATTAATTATTAATAATTTAGAGTTTTATAATTTATATCTTATTTATGATATAAGATATAATCCATTAATGTAATGAGTTTTTAATTTAATTCACTTATTAATATTGTTTTAGGAAAATCACACATTTATTCTAATTAAAAATATAAAATTTAAAAATAGAAGTTGTCAGACACCAATTTTTAAAAATGGCAGAACAAGGTCTTCAGAGGTCTCCACTAGGGGTCTACAGGGGTCTCCACTGGGGGTCTCCACTGGTCTCCAACGGTTTTCAGGGGTCTTCACTGCGTTATAAATGTAACATTTTTAAAATTTGGACTTTTTGTAGTGGTATTCTTACAAATTAAAACTGAAAAATTTTATTCTTATAATTTTGAAACTATACGTGCTATTATTGTAAATCTAAATTTTTAAATAGGTACCTAGCATAATTAACTCTATTGTTTTGTGTTATTTATGTGTGACATAAATTTGGCCCATAAGATATTAATAATAGAGTGATTTATTTGATGATAATATATCATATAATTAAAAGCACAATAACATTAATAAACCCTAGTGTAAATTTCGGCCATACTCCTATTTCTTAGGAGATTTTATTATTGTATAACAAGGAGAAGTAAACCCTAAAAGGGATATAGAAAATTCGGCTCACACTCCAAATTAGGGTTGTAGCCGAATTTTTCCCCTCCTATTTTTTAGGAGTGTGCCAAATTTGTGAAGGAGGCTAATTAGGAATCCTTGTTCTTGTAGGACAAGAATTGGGCAAACCCTAGTGTGCCTCTTTAGGGTTTTTATGTACCTATAAATAGGAGTGATATTCTTCTATTTTTCTCATGACAATGGCAAAACCAAATTTGTGAGTGTCATAAACAAAAGAGAGAAAATTATTTGTGAGAATTAGAGTAGAGATTCTAAGTGCTACTACACTCCACCAATCCAAGGAAGTTCGTTTGTGTGGATACCTTTAAGCACGTTCGCACAAAGGCAACGTGATGATTTGTGGTTCGGTTTTAACACTAAAAGCTACATCAACAATTCAATCATACAATCAAGCTTTGGTTTTTAAGGTAAATCCTAACCCTAATCGTTTATGTCGATATGTATGGATCCTTGGTGGAATTCTAAGATAAAATTTTTTGTTATTTTCGCTGCGTTATTCTCTATATGAATATCATATTTTAGTTACGAATTCCAACATTTTTGTCATCAAGTACTGGGTAGTCTAAAAGTTGGGGCTTTTGAGACGAAGATGAGTCCCTAAATGTTTTGTTGGTCGTGCATTCGTGGTTTTTCTAACAAGTCTTTTTCAGTCCCTAAATGTTTTTCTAACCGACAATATACAAAGTTTTTGACCCACAATTAATTAATTAATGCACTATGGTCCTGAGAATATTATTAAGCAAAAAGTTGTAAATTACAAATAACTAGGTTTAGAGAAAAGACAACTAAATTGTTGTTATGTTGGTTTCTGCTTGTCTCACGTTATCATAAACACAAAACAATTAGTATTTGAGTGTCTCTGCTTTCATTGTCCCGTGGCGAATAGTCAGCACCACGCCTGGTGAGTTTGCTTTAGTGATTTATATACCATTCTTCAATTTTTTTTTATAGTTGGGACAGAGGAGAATACAAAGCAGTGATTATATTCTCATTGTTCAATGTAAAAGTAGTCGGGAATTGTGAATGATTTCTGTTGTTTTTTTTTTTATGTATTCCCGCAATATTAAATTTTACTTCTATATAAAGAAGTTTTAAGATCGTTTTACTCTAAATTCAATCAAAATTGACCTTTATTGATTCTCAGAATGAAAAATAATAATTAGAAATTTTATTTTTCTCTGTTAATGCTGGAGCTGATTAATTATGAACATTTTCCCATAAATTAACTAATAAACCTCACACGTGTTGTTGGTCTTGACAACTAAATAGTACAAGATATGAATCATGTTAGTAGTGAACCTTAATTGAGAGATTCAAAAACCTAAATTTAGCTTATGTCAACCTATTTATTACAAAAAATGAAAGCTCTATGCTAGAGTTTGGTTGTATGAAATTGCTGCTTGAATCTTGATCTCTAGCTTGATTTGGTGTTTTGGAGTGAGGGGAATGATGAAAATTATTGGGACTTGAATCCATATAATCATCCACATTTTTCTGACCTTCATTGATGTATTTATAGCCATTCCAATCAATATGACCATTGGTGGTGAAAATATGACCATTGGAATGCATTTCTATTCGTTGCAGCTTTCTGGGTTGATGATTTACTCGAGTGATCGGATGCATTGATTACTCGAGTGGTACTTATTGTTACTGGAGTGACACCTTGAACTCTTCCTTACTCGAGTGACGCTTCCTGCTTACTCTAGTGATATTGCACATGGATTACTCGAGTAGCACTTTTCCTGTTACTCGAGTGAGTAGCTTCAACTTGTATACCATTCCTCTGTTCTTCGTGCATTACTCGAGTGATGAATTGGGTTACTCGAGTGAAATAAACTGGGCACAAATGTTACTCGAGTGAATAGACATCTTACTCAAGTGAGGATTTGACAATATCATTTTCTTCATCATCAAAACACATAAAGGATCTTTAATGTTGATCACCCATGATGCAACAATCTCCCCTTTTTTGATGATGATAAAACTTTGAAGAATTAAAACGCTACATCATATTTGATAACTTAAGCTGAATAACTATTCATGGATGTTTTATCAAATTAAACATGCACATGAATAATAATGAGATAAAACAATGCCTCATAATGTATATATATATATAATATAATTTGGATACAATGTATTGGGGCTAGGGCTTACACTAACAATCTCTCACTAGTACTAGTCTCAATCAGCCATAATCCTAAGACCAAAGGATCTAACATGACCTTCATGCCTTGGCCTAGCTAACTATTTAGTTAGTGGATCTGCTACATTGTTTTCTCCAGGAATCTTGCATATCTTCACATCTCCTCTCTCGACGATCTCTCGAATGAGATGGTATCTCCTGAGTATGTGTTTGGATTTCTGGTGTGATCGGGGCTCCTTAGCCTGTGCGATGACCCCGTTGTTATCACAATAGAGTTCAATTGGATCTAGAATGCTTAGGACAACTCTTAATCCATTAATGAACTTCCTTATCCAAACAGCCTCATTTGCAGCTTTCTGCAATATACTCAGACTCTGTAGTAGAATCGACGACGGTGTCTTGTTTAGAGCTCTTCCAGCTTACAGTACCTCCATTCAGACAAAACACATAACCAGATTGCGATTTTGAGTCCTTTGCATCAGTTTGGAAGGCATCATCAGTGTAACCATTTACTATGAGCTCTTCCTCTCTGCCGTACACTAAGAAGAGTCCTTTGTAAGTACTTGAGGATCCCTTTGACAACAGTCCAGTGTTTTTCACCTAGATCCTATTGGAACCTGCTTGTCATGCTTAGTGCATGTGCGACATCCAACCTAGTACATAGCATGACATACATGATAGATCATATAGCCAAAGCATATAAAACTTTACTCATGTATTCCCTTTGTTCTCTTGTAGAAAGACTATCCTTCTAACTTAGAACAACCCATTGTGATAAAGGTATATAACCTTTATTGGAGTCAACCATACTGAAACGTTTCAGTATTTTATCTATGTACTTCTCTTGACTTAGTCCCAACAGCCATTGTGATATATCTCTATAGATCCTTATACCTAGTATAGTTTCGGCTTCACCTAAGTCTTTCATAGAGAAACGCTTCCCTAACCATTGCTTAACATTTAACAATGTTGGGATGTCATTTCCTATGAGTAGGATGTCGTCGACATATAAAATAAGAAACACTACAATGCTCCCACTATTCTTCTTGTACACACAATGCTCATCTTCATTCTTGAGAAAACCAAACTCTTTGACTGCCTCATCAAAGCGAATATTCCAACTTCGGGATGTTTACCTCAATCGATAAATGGATCATTGAAGCTTGAAAACCTTATTAGGATTCTTAGGATCGACAAAGCCCTTGGGTTGTTTCATGTAAACATCCTCGAAGAGGTTTCCACTAAGGAAAGCCATCTTGACATCCATTTTCCATATCTCATAGTCATAATATGCGGGTATGACAAGTAGAACCCTAATGGATTTGAGCATGACTACTGGTGAAAAGATTTCATCATAGTCAATACCATGAGTTTGTTTAAAACCTTTAGCCACTAGTCTACCTTTGAAGGTACTATCGACCTTTTGTTTGAAAATCCATTGGCACTCAATGATCTTAGCACCTTCAGGTGGATCAATCAAAATCCATACTTGGTTACCATACATTGATTGCATTTTAGATCCCATAGCTCCAAGCCACTTAGCTAAATTTGGACTTTCAATCACCTCTCGGTAGGTAGTGGGCTCATATTGATCTACTAGCACTATGCTTTGATCGTCAGTTATGAGAAATCTATATCTCTCAGGCTCGTGACGAATCCTACCGAACCTTCTTAGGCCTTGTGTAATGGGTTTAGATTCCACAACTTCTTGTGAATTCGTTTCCATTTCCATACTATTCTGTATAGGA
>CAODLS012886069.1:0-20028 GCA_948243855.1 Flueggea neowawraea
CATTAGCCATATCGACAAAATCCAACCTCTTTGCCAGTTCTCTAGTAGAAGACACCTCAGTTTAAATCCTAACCTGGGAACCACATTCTTGGGTCTGAATGAACTTATGTTCTGGCTCCACCCTGCACTTGCTGTGCTTAATGGCCTGCTGTAGTTCATGTACTTGTCTCTTTGTAAAAGCAGTGTTTCTAATTGCCATAACTGCCCCAAAAAAAATTAAAGTAAAAATATGCACATTTCCCTTTACTCAAATAATTCGTTTTCAATGCCAAGAGATTAAAGATTTGATTTCAAATCTCAACAGATTAAAAAACTTGAAACAACTGTTAGTGAATTCTAGCAAGGACTAAAACCCATTCAAGCAAATAAATAAAATTGGGTACCGTTAATGACGATGGTGGATTTTTTATAATTACCTCAATATATCCAAGATTTTCAGGGTCTAGTTCTTCCATGATGAGTGAAGCATATTCTTCAGCTTGTTCTTTAAGCTTGGACAATTTGTTTGCGGAAGCACTAAGCATTATAAGCTGTTGTAAACATAATCAAAACCCAGTCAATTATGATTCCTATGTAACAGTAACACACAATAATATAAAACATTCAATGCGTATATGTATGTTATCATGAAGACTGCCATTTGTGGTAACATTATTCTTAATCCTCAGTCTTAAAATAGTCAAATCCACATTTTCGGTAAGCGACAACATAAAATATTTCAAAAGATTATTCCAATTTTAGCTAATTGCAAAAAACTGAGGATTTTCTTTCAATAAAAAGGAAAAAAAAATGAAATTTTCTCTAAAATGTAGTTTTTTTTTAAATTGTAATGATTTGATTTCTGAATTCCAATAATTAACAATAATTAATTACCTCCTGTACTTCTTCTCTAGTTACTCTTCCATCTTCATTGCTGTCTGCCCTGCAAAACATCAAAAACAACGTTATCATGCAATCTAACCTAATTAACAATAACACATGAGTGGGGTCTAGACAACCGTTGATTTGGATGACTTTAGGTACGAGACTTTTGAAACGAATCGACGGTTGAAAAGAAAAGACAGAAAGAAAGAAAAAAAAACGAACATCTCAAAAAAAATCTGAAGGCGCGCATCGAAACTCTGATCAGAAATTTGCAACCAAAAATCATGAAGCTCCTCTAAGCTTATCTTCGACAATCTCTGTCTCCTCCGCCTCGCCAATGCGTCGAACGTCGACACCGCGAACTCCTTCGAATCCACCATTCCTGCACCAAAACACGATTTCATTACCACTCTCTGAAATAAAACATAAAAATTTTAAACATGAATACGATGTCGTTTCAGTCAGACGGAACTGGAAAGACGGAGATTAATTGACAAACCAATGCATTCACCGAAATCTTCTCTGGCAAGCAATCCGTCCTTGGCGAGAGAGCGAAACCGCGACTCCACTCTCCGCCACATCTCCTCGGAGTCACACGCGCCTGTCGTTTTGTTTATAAACCGAAGTCCTTTCAGCGCTCTCTGCGCTCTCGATCTTGTTCGCTGAAGCTTCGCCGAAATCCTCCTCGCATCTCTCGCCGAAATCATACGGTTCTCTTCCATCTCCGACGACGTCGTCCGCGAAGATCCTGATCTCAGCCCCGAGAACTTTCGCCTCAAACTCCTCGAAGCAGTCGACAAGCTCCTCCCTAACATTTTTCCAGGACTCGCCGCCGTAACCGCCGCTGCCGAAGAAGAAGTAATAGGATTAGGATTGACGCTGCAGACGACAATGGAGTCGTTATCGAGCTCAAGAGTGACCTCAACTAAATCTTGCTGACTGTTTTGTCGCAGGTCGTTGAGGAATATCGGCAACATTGTGCCGCCAAGCTCGCAGTCGCTGAAGGAGGAGGAGGCAGCTTCCACGTCATCGAAGTCATCAGGCAAGTCGAGCGACCGGCTATAATTGGACAGCTTGGAGCTGGTTCTTCCGACGGACGGAGAAGACAACCTCATTGTATATCGTCAGGTGAGTAGAATTTCGGTGTTATGGTTTCTTAAAACGACTGTGTTTTCGTCAAGAGGTGCGCATGGCGCGGGGTCAGGGATGATAGAGTTGTAGTTATGGGTAAGCCAGAAACATGACAAACACCTCTCAACCGATCACTGGACACAATTTCAACGCTTTGTGCCGAATCGTGTTTCATAGAAATAAAAGAAATGAGAGAGGAAAGGTTCTACTAGTAGTTGCAATATTTATCATAATTTAACTAGTTTGCATTATTCTCTTTTGGTTACTCCATTGAATCCATCAAAATAACACAACTCAACAAGAAAAAAGAAAAAAAAAAGCCTTTTATTTATCGAAAACTCTCTTTTTTAATAAAGGCATAAGACCCACGAATCGAAAACTCTCTTAATTTTACTATACATATACTAATGACAAAGGTTGATTCCGTGATTCAGACATCGAATTTCTCTTACAAGATCCAAAATACATATTCGAAGGAAATAAAGTTGGAATTAATTCAATCAGTACATAAGGGGAAACCATTTTTTTTTCTACTTAGGAGCATATTTCAATGGCAATATGTGGGGAAGGAGGATTGGACCACGTATTTGGTGGTTAATTAAAGAAAGATTGTAGTTTGGTTTGGTGTAAATTAATTGGTAATATATAGGGCATGGAGTACTGTTTTTGTGTATTTATATTATGATGATGAGGTCAAAAACTTTGTGTTAGTTAAGAACAATAAAAATTTTGGTATGATGCCATGGCTGTAAGCTACGTGATGCGACCTTGATTATGTGGCAATATCTTTTACTCATGATTTTCCTTGGTAAATATGTGTTCGTGATAAGTGATCTTTACATTTATTGGTAATTAATTAAAGAAATTTTGTTCTTCCCACGTTTTAGCCTGTATATATGTTTTCTTAAAATATGATTTACGAGGCGTAAATAGTTGATTTCTCAATTAATTTAATTTAGATTGGTCCATTTGTTGATTTATATGATCTATTCAAATTATTGGGAATTGTTTTATTTGTAGTTAATAGGACAAAAGAATGTGTTGGCTGATTTTGTGTTGGTTAATTTTCAATACACGTGAATTTTCTCTCAGGTTACTTGAGTTGTGCATTGATAAATCATGACAATCATGCATGCCAACTTTTCAAAACCCTAAAAGATATAAGCATGTATTAATTTACTGTTTTATCTTTATTTTGTCTTTGATATACTAGACAGAAAAACTAAAAGAATTCAAATATGTGTTACCTAAAATTGGGTGGAGTGATTCAGACTATTTTTTTTTTTTAATTAAAGGTCTCGAGTGATGTTTTTCTTTTTTTTTTTAAATCATGAATGGTCTAAATGAATTCTGAAAATGAACAAGTTTCGAAATTCTGAGAGAGTTTTAAGAAAATTTTTGCGATATTAAAAATTAGAAGAAATAAAATCTCCAATTTTTTTTAAAGAAAAAGTACAGAAGATTCAATAGGTTAGCACATTTTGGAGAATACGGAATCTAGTCAGAACAAATTATGGTTTCGACGAAAACAACTGTAACTTCATTTAGTGTTTATCTAAATGGAAACATCTCTCAATAATGTTCCTTAAACACACTCACCACAACACTGATGATTGAGATCGTTATTTTTCTGTGCTATTGATCAAAACAAAAAGTGGCTTAATTACAGTGGATTCATACAATTAAACCTGCGTCCTACATGCTTGTTTGTGGGCACATAAAATATTTAATTTGTTGAGTTTGTTTTACAAGAGTAGTTAGGGCTAATTAGGCCAGTATGTTGACAAGTATAATTGGAGCTATTACATTCTTTTTTATTTTGCGTCAAAAACCAAACAGCTGTTCCAATACAAGATGGTATCATTAAATAATTAATGTAATAACCTCTTCATGTAGTCCTAGTTGTTGTTATTCGTCATGTCTCCCACTCCTCCCTGCCCCTATACAATCCATACCTTTCATTTACTAGTTTTTTGCGCGTTTTTCTTCAATCTTCTGAAATATTTTCCAAATTACATATATGGTGGAAGGTTCTAAAACTATTTTTGCTTGCTTTGGAAAGCATGCTCAATTTCATATCAATTCTATAGGATTTAATTAAGCAGATAATAATGATAATTTATAAGTATCTTAATTAAGATATCAAAGGACAACTCATTACGTTGAATTGAAGCTCCAGTACACATTATAATACATGTTTGAATGGAATACAATATTTTGAAATATATATTTACTTAACCAAAGTGTATATATATATATATATATATATGCGAAATACCAAAGAAAACTATTGGCTTATATATGCTTATAGTTATATTTAATTATATATACGTGATGCACATCATGCCACCATTAATACTCTAAATAGATCATCCATACATTTCACCAGTCCAATTAACATCTGTATAATGATAAAAATTACAATTAAGATTGAACAAAATATGTTGTGATTTCTTTTTCTGTCTTGACTTTAAATGACTTTTGCGCAAAATTTGCTTTAGATCTTTGTATGGTAATATTAGGGCTTGTTTATTCCCAGAATATGCAGTACAGTTTTCTTGCAAATCCCAAAATGAAGTACAAATAACATGTTAGAGGTTCTTCTAGAAGGTCTCTCTATCATCCATGAGCTCTTTAATTTGTACTTCATAAGAATTTCTAACTTTAAGAGCTTATTTAGTTGTGAAATTTTTTTACTATTTTTTTAAAAAAATAAAAATAGAAATAAAAAAATAAAAATTTATTTAAAAATATTTTTTATTATTACACATATTTTTTAAATATTTTTAAATTTTAAAAAATAGAAATAAAACAGAAAATAGAAATAGAAAATTATTTTCTCAAATAAACATAATCTAAATTAAAATTTTTAATTTCTGTAGTTTTTTAATAAGTTTTTTATTATTGTTAATATTTATTTCACCTATAGGTGTAGATTAATCAGATTATTGACTAATTAAGTTTTAATTTTGTCCTCTTAAGATTGAAATTCGAGTTTTAAATATTGTTTCGATATTACTATTAAATGCATGTCAAAAATAATTTTATTTAAAAGTTCAATTTATTAATATCCAATTAGATTACATTCCTTACCACTATTAAATACATTAATAATAAAAATCTAGAGTGGTTTTAGTTGAGAAAATTTCCAGCCTGAGAGTGATAGGTATATAAAATTAGTACAGATTAAGTGGATTGGTCTAGATTGCATGCACATTAAAAAATTGGAGGACTTTGTTTTACCATGTTAGACTTTCTTACAGTTATTGGACTCTGATTTTACTTTAATTTTCAGTTGAGCTGTAAGAGTCATAGTCTTACTTATAATACCAATTGATTTTGAAAATCGTTAGTCTTGGACCAAACTTATCTAAATAAAATGCTTCCCAAAGATTTCAAACGTCTAGCTGTTCCTATTATTATTAACAATTTTCGACAAGTCGTTTTATTTGCTCCACTGAAAGTCAAATTCACGATTCTTTAGCATTGTAATTAAACAACAATATAATAGATTATTATTGTTATTCAATATCATAATTCTAGGTTCAAACATTCAATATAAATCTTAAGTTCAATAATAAGCATTTCGGAACAGATTTTACTTAACAAAGAGCACATGTTACTATGTATTGAAAAGAAAGGAAACCATTAATCGTTTATACTCTAAGATAATCGTGATGCACATCACTGTTGTTCTATGTCAAGCAAAATTTACACTATCAAGTTCAAAATAGAATCTTCTGTGACCCATGATTTCACCGCAATTTTCAATGTTTGAAGGATCCTTTCAAAGCTCCACGTATGTATGCTATGAATTAATTTTGCACTTATTAACAATATCATGGTTCTAGCTACTAAAGTCGTGTAAATCATACGTCATTTGTTACGCATACTTTGCATATAAAACTTAAAACCTTCACAAAGCAAATACATGTTTTCAAAGTTCTAACCAAAGACAATGAAACAAAAAAAAGCTTTCAATGGTCAATTAAAGTACTTAACAATTTCGTGAGGATAGTTGTTAACCGAACTCTTTTACTAATGTATATTAATTGGTTATTGGATATTATGATAACACTAACTAATGAATGATGGGTATCTAATTAAAAGTTCTACGAATAATATTTAAACGGAAATAGGAATCCCGCAAAACTTGGCAGCAGCCTGAAGCAAAGCTTATAATTAGTCACACCGTATTTTAATTATCTTCTTATAAATTGATATTGATGCTTGATTTGTAATTTGCATTTGGAATTATGTATATTATTACCACCATTCAATTAGGGGTGTTAGGCTAATTGATTAACTTAATTAGCAGCCTTTTTAGTTGTTAATCAAGTTGCTAAGGCTGCGAATCGGGTAATAATTGGGATCCTATTTTATATTCTTTTGTTCCTTTAAGCTTTCTACAAAACCGAAGATAGAATAGGCCCGTCTCTCTTGATTCATGGTAACAAGATTATCTCCATTATTAAGGTTTGATGGTGTGTTAAAACTTAATTTTTGTCATTATCAAGTACTCCATCGACTAGGACTTACGACATAATTGCAAATAGTTTATTAAGAAAATTGGAAAACATGAGGGCAACCTTTAGGAAGCCATATAGCATTAAAAAACGATGAAAATGATTAATATGATAGTTTTACTATTCTTTTTTATTAATTACATTGTTAATGTAGTAATCACGTTTAAAAACTAATTAAGTATCTGAGGGTGAAAGAGAGAGTACATATGCATGCATCTGATTGACAGTAAAATGATTAGATTAGGAAGTGACTACATGAACACGTTATTGGGATACCATTACTCTTTCATTACTATTATTATTATTTCAACTACATAAAATTTCAAGAAGAAGACACAAGAAGTTTAGTTTCTAAAGTTTCGATTTGTATAGGTGTTTGGACACCATTTTACACGGAGAAAATTGTAATTTATTGATTTGCAGATATTTCCATTTTTAGTGTCGTAGTCTTATCTTCGAAAGAAAACACTTTGTTGTATCTAGTTTTTCTTACTTTTTGCTAATCCTCTACTTTATGGATTGCATAATAAAATTCATTTACTTAGAAAAAAAAATAAGAGAAATAATTTTGCACTTTTTATTTTTAGCTTTTTTTAGAATTACAGGCTCATATTTATAGAGTTTGAAGATGGTTTTCACCCTCAATTCAAACCTAATTAATTGTTAATCCAAGATGCAAGAACAAGGGATTAAAATTTCCCAATGTGATGGTATACAATTTTTTTTTAAATTATTTTATTTACTCTTGCCGAAAATTAAACGATTCCTCTTAATTTTGTAGACTATTAAAGAATCAATGAGGTACGGATGACGATACATAATTGGGATGAAATTAGTGTAAAGAAATGATTAATGAATAGAAGTTGGATTATTCCTCCTTCGGTTCGCAAAAGAACTCACCAACTTCGTCAGGACTTTTGAGTGTCATCTGAAAGCAACAGATGACAGAAACCTGTTGTCTTTTATTCCAACAAGTTCTAGATTGAGAGGCAATATCCAACTAACTCACTTTTGACTTTGCCAAGAAAATTCAAGAAAAAGAAAAAGAAAAAGCTCTGAGATAACTTCATGGCCTCATCTTCTTTACTCTGCACTTTTTTTGACGTGTTTCTTAGTAAGTTGGGCATCAACTATTTCACGCTTGAGCCACCCTAATTTTTGAAAATTTTAGGTAAAATATTAACTTCAATTTTTTTATTTTTAATTATCAGTGCACAAACGCCTGCTAAATTTGATATAGAATTATAAAATTCACAACTTCCTTTGAAATCACAAAAAGGACAAAAGATAGAGTATTTTCACAAAATTAAAATAAATTACGTATAGATTGTATACTTATTAATGTATGAAAAACAAACTCATTAATTAATTCATTTATAATCTACTAATACTGAATTCGTTTTCAGCACTAAACAATCGAATATTCGGTTTTTTATGAGAGAAGAACATACCGTTTACATCATTTTAGTAATGTGGTTGAATTTAATTTATTTAATCATTTATTTATTTTGCATGTAACAATTGGGAAATTGCCATCGACAAGAAGAAGCCTCCAGGGGAAACTTCCTCTTTCTAATTAATAAAGGTTATTAATTAGATTACTTCTCCAATGCACAAAAGCTTTCAATTACAGATTCCAATTCTAGAGAAATCCTTACATGCATTGAAAGTACCAGGTCTGTAGATCACAAAGTCGTACTTCCAACATGATTGGAATCGAAGCACTTAATGCCCATATTGGCTTAACGAAGCCCTACCAAGTTTGTGCACTTGTACTTCATATGTGTACCGGCAATGTATTGCCCACAAATAAGGCCAATTGCTTAAGCAACAATCTATACAATTAGGTTGAACCTACAAATCAACCTGAAACAAGCAAAAAGCAAATGTCCATCAGGATGATTTTTCTGATAGAGACAGACCTGCTTTAACATGCAAACCTAAGTTAACAAATGATAATGACCCTCATTGACCTACACCTGTGGTGTTTGCTTTTACTGGATTGAGTATAAATAAATTGCAAATCGATAAATTACATAGCGAAACGAAAATACATCGTTTTAGGGCTGAAATCCGTACGAATGCTGAGAAACAAATACCATCTCTAAAAGTCTAGTTAACCATCCTCTCGGACCTGTCTTTCATAGTGAACGATAAGCGATAAAGCAAGTTGCATAAGCCAAATTTGACAGCAGTATCGTTTTTGTTTCTGAGCTCAAATTGCCAGAACATTAAGCAATAAACAGAACTCATCCAAATCCAGAATCAAGACTACCACATATCTAGCTGAACCATAGTGCTTGCCCTGTCAGTTTATGGAGGGCTACACAGAGTTTCGTGCATTACAATATGAAGATTGTGACTACTATAATGGGCAAGTCAATTCATGTGGCACAGGACTAACCACACCAACTATTCAGGACTTAGATTTCCTGAACATCAAACATGTTTCAGTTTTAACACATCATAACTCTAAAAATTGTCAATCTCTACTTCTTTTATTACCTAAATTTATCACCCAAGGAAAAGAAATGAGCATACACAGATCCTTCATTCAAAAGCAGGATTAGAAAGGTAAGCGATACAAAAAATCGCTAATCCAAAATAAATCAAAAATTGAAAGCTATTGAATGGTCTAAACAGATCTATTCATATAAGCGCAACAAAGAAAGTATATGCACTAGGACTGAATGATAAGAAATGACAGGTAAATTCAAGAGAAATCAATAAAACAGGCAAAAAGTGTTGATGACAAGAAAATATTGCACGGCAAACACAAACAAGAACCAGGCTTGAAAGATGAGCACAAATGAAATAATTTATCAAAGACTAGAACAGTGAAACATTAGTGATTCAATTCAAATTTTCTGGCTTTGATAATCTACTCACCTAACCAAGGTGGTTAATCCTATCTCCCCTTGACAATATGTTAAGGCCAAATCTTAACTGAATTAAAAAGAAACAGAGGGGATTAACTTATTGATATACATGCATAATAAACAATATAAAATCAATGATTAGGATGGGTTTTGTAGAAGCTCTCACTCATCCAATTCAATACAGTAACTAAACTGGGATGATCGAATCCTTTACACTCAGCACAAAATCTTTGGTTCTGCAACAACTCTAGTGTGGTTTTGGAACATAACCATCAACAGCAAAATTTCGAGTGGCCTGAGGAAGTGCTAAACGAATTCCATCAAGTTCAGGCTTTGCTATAATTTGGCAACCAAGACGGGAGCTGAAAAAAACCAAAGCATTGGAAATTAATCTTGTCTCAATATGTACAAAGTCTTTTCTTGTGTTAATAACATTCAAGGAACTTACGTTTCTGTAAGCCCAAAGGCCAAATCCAACATGTCATTTTCCTCATCAGTTGGGTCCTCTAATTTGTTGTGGTACTCCATATCCTACCATATATTCAACAGTTAATAGCTGATACATTTAAATAACAATGGAACTATGACATTACAGTTTGAATAACATACCATTACAATCAAATGGCATGTTGAACAAGCGAGTGAGCCTTCACATGCTCCTGAAACGATATTAAGAGAACATTAGTTGGAACAAAATGACTTGCATTAAACTTTTTTCTACAGAAATGGGAAAGAATTGGAAAGGTGCCTAGCCAGACACAGCCAAAAACAAAAATAACCGCTTGCATGTGTTAAAAATAAGGTTGATTTCATGCATATATAATTAAACAGCAGTGAATATATCAAACTGCTCCTGTTCGAACAACATCAATAAATTACCATAGAATATCAATCATTTATAAGATACCAAATAAAAAGGCCATTAAATTCCTTGCCTTCAAGTTCTATGTCATTTTGATGAGCAGCTTCTAACATAGACATCCCAACTGGAACCTCAATCTGATGTTCCTCTCCATCTTTGTCAACAAATGTCACTGAAATCCTGCAAACATTTCAGGTAAATCAGAAGCAAAGCACCAGTGTCTTTGTATCCTAGCTAGAGAAAGAGCCGACATGATAAGTTTTCAATCAGGTTTATGGAAAGTTACATAGGCCACCGCTGACTTATTGACCACAAACAGAAACAGTTTGAGTGTCATAATTAATACACTTAAATATTCCAACAATTTACAGAAACACATCGACAAGTTTTCATTGTATTTCAACTCAGCACTAGCTGCTTCTAACTAGAAGCTCCCAACACCTCTATCAGCCATATTCTATTTCATCCAAACTGAATAAAAAAAATTAGAGCAGATCCCAATATTAGAATCCTGATCCTGGGTGGAAAAAACTGCTGAAGCATGTTCGCAGAACCCTGAGGAAACTTCCAAGAATTTTATACACCTTTAAGAATTGAATTCAGAAATATCATTGATTGAAGGCAATTCAGAAAGCTAATGTTTCTTCCTTCAGACCAAAATGACCAATAGCAGAAGTGGACATGCACAAGAACCTATCAATGTAGTATAGGTACGCACACAACATAATTGCCACAAAATTAACCTCTACGAGTTGCTAGTCAAATATCCTTTTACCAAAAATATTATTATCCATTATAATTGACACATCTATTCTGGTCCGATAATAGGAACTTTAGGAAATGCACAAATGCCATGTTGCTATGTACTCCATTTGCTCAATATTCAGCATAAGATGTATCTATAAATTATAACTATGAATCTGTTTTTATCTTCAGAATAACAATATATCATTAATACATGAGGATAAGTAATATCACTAGTACAAGGAATTTAACAGATCAAAAACTAAGTAACATTAGATTTATTATATTTTTCGGAGAGAATAATGATCATTCTAGTAGAAACATGAGAAAATACTGTTCATGGAATTCAATTTTCTTAAATCTACTTAGGCTGTTTCTGATGATATCAGAGGCCATGCTGTTTGAAGATAGTTTCAATGTCAGTCTTTACGCTAAACAAAAAGTTTAAACCATAACATCTTATCAAAACTAAATGATTCTATGTATAGTTTGACACAAAAGCTTATGTTTCAGTGGGGGAAAAAGCTTACGTTTCTGTCTCTTCACTTCCATCTGCACTCTCACAAGCTGTCGTACAAAACTGATGATACTTTTGAGATATCATACTCCAGGACACCTCAGTTTCCGGATGCAATATAAACTGTTTGAAAGCACGACAAGTTTACAAAGAATTACAAGTTTTTCATCACTGGAACTGAACTGTGTTATCTCCACAATAGGAATGGTAACAACAAACTGCTCAGATTAGTTTTCTATATGCTAACAAAAACATTCATCTACACGATTTCCCATCTCAGCTTCTTCCCTCGCATTCTTTTTTTTTTCTGTCTATTTGAAAATTATGGCCAACCATTTTTTAGAATCCAAGGGCCACAGTATATGTATAACTAATCAAAACCAGTAACTTCTACACGAATAATTTAACCACAATATTTCTTATTAAAACTACTACAACTATCGTCAAAGTTTAAGCCAATAAAAAGACAACTAAAAAATTCTTCCCTAACGTCATCATTAACTTTCATCAGGCAGTAATTAACGACACTGAAAATTAAAACTTTTCCACTCAACTACGACGTCACAAACCTGAGGCTGGGATAACTGACGAGCCCTTTGCATGGATCCTACATCGCTCAATGGCAAACGTTTTACTGCGAAGTCGGAACCATTTATGAAAAAGAATAAGCAACACGAACATTAAAGTTTGGAAATTCATCAATTTTTCACCGAAATGCGAAAAGCATATACACTAATTTCTCTCTCTCTATTGAGCAGCCAGATGCAGAAATTCAATATAAAAGATCCAAAGCAACGAAATTTATCAGTTCAAGCGATAACCCAGATAGGAAATCGAAAGACATACCTGTTTGGAGCTGTCTAACGATGCCAGCTCCAAATCTGGAGAGTCTAGTCAAGAACATAATCACGGTACCTCAGTATCTCCTACTCTACCTTTTAAATGGGAAAAAAAATAAAAAGAAAAGAAAAGTTAGAAGAAGAGTGCGTGTGAGGGAGGACCGTTAGTGTGGATTGAGATAGGTGTAGTTTGGTATCAGTTGTGATGGAGGTTTGGGGCTTTGAACGCGATGTTTGTGAAGGGTTTTGTGAGACTTGTAAAACGAAGCTCGCCGATAATTCCAATAAAAATTTGAAAACAGAAAAGCCGATGAACTGGAGATGCGGGGTATCGAACCCCGTACCTCTCGCATGCAAAGCGAGCGCTCTACCGTTTGAGCTACATCCCCTTAATGTCTAAAAATTTATATTGTAAGTAAGATGGAGAAGTATTAAGGAGAAAACACACTAATATTTAAT
The DNA here is from genome assembly GCA_948243855.1 of Flueggea neowawraea. Classification (NCBI taxonomy): domain Eukaryota; kingdom Viridiplantae; phylum Streptophyta; class Magnoliopsida; order Malpighiales; family Phyllanthaceae; genus Flueggea; species Flueggea neowawraea. Next base: position 12,822 of record CAODLS012886069.1, read on the forward strand.
AAATAAAAATACAAAATGCAGGAACATTCATAACCTATACAAAAATAAAAACATGCTAAATACAGAAAGGTATAAATAGCACTTACCCCGTACTTAACAACAGATTCAAACTTTCAAACAAACTCAAACCGAAAATCTCTCTCAAAATTTTTGAACAATCACAAAACTCCATCTTCTAAAACGGAAACAACAAAAATAATTGAGATCAAATTATAATCATTTCATTACAAGCAAATCAGGAAATCAAAAGGAGATCGAGATCAAAATCTCATATCCTAAAAAGTCGAGCAAACATCTACAAAAAAAGGTAAGTCAGAGATCAAAAATACTCTTATGAATTTGTCAAGAACAAAAAAAAAAAGTAACAATAGAATTCATTCTAGACATGGCCAAACCGAACCAAAACCGACGAACTAGACCGGAACCGGATCGGTCAAACATGTTGAAAACCAAAACCAAACCGCATAGTAAAAACAAACGAATATCGGACTGGTTCAGGTTCAGGGGTTTCCGAAATCGTTGAACCGTAGTTTTGAACCGATTGGTTGAACTACCAGTTCAAACCGCCAATTAACTAGTGGTTCAATCCTTAAAAACTAACTGTTTTAACCAAAATCAGTGGTTCAACCTTTTTAAACTAACTGTTATCTTCTTAAACCAATATTTTTAACCTTCCAACAATTTTAACCAAAACCAAAGGTTCAACCTTTCTAAACCAGCGGTTTAATAATATTTAAAAAAAGTTAAAAAAATCGGTTTGAACAGGACCAAACCGAAACCGTTGACCGAATTGAACCAAAGCGAAACTGGACCGGAACAGTCCAAAACACGGTTAGGTTCAGGTTCAACCCCTGGTTGAACCGAAACCGTCGATTCGTGAAACATGGTCACCTCTAATTCATTCGCCTCTTATAAACGATAATAGCAATGAAGAATCATTCAAGAGGACAAAAACAAGTACATCTCAACTACATGCTTAGGAAAATGAGTACATTCTGGTAACATTCTCAAAACCTGCTTAGGAAAAATGATTACATTCTGAAACATCTCGGCTAACTTCTTAGAATAAATGAGTACACGATACCAAAATGTACTCAGAATTTCAAATACAAAATGAGTACAATTTAGTCTCAGTTTTGCACACACAAAAATGAGTGCAAATGAGAACAAATTGAAAACAAATGAGTACAAAACGAGAACAAACTCAATACAAATGAGAACATAATGTACTCAAAATGTTAGAAACAAAAATGAGTACAAAACAAGAACAATTTGGTCTTAGTTTTGCATATATGAAAATGAGTAAAAAATTGCATTTCTTTTCCTCTCCCTCCCATCCATGGTGGGTGCCTAAGGTCCACACCTAACTGCGCCCTCCTAACCCATCGCTCTAGGACTCTCTCTTCTCTCTCTCTCTCACTCTCGTTTGTGTTGCGCGTTCTCCCTCACTTTCGTTTGTGTCGCCGGAATCCGAGGAGGAGAAGGGGATGGAGGCGAAGAAGAGGGAAAGAAGGTGAGCAGACAGAAGCTTGAGAGGGAGCCAGAAGGAAAAACAAAAGAGAAAGGTGAAGACAAAAGCCATAGAGGGAGGCGAAAGAGATGAGATGATGGAGGAGAGAAAGGAGGAGGAGAAGAAGGAGAGAGAAAATAAGTTAGAAAATGGAAGAGAGGAATGGAGGAGAGAGAAAGTTATGCATTATATACTTATGCATTTTTGCAATTATAATCGTGTCTTTTGCTTTTTAAAAATTATAATGCACCGGGTTTCACTTATGAAAATATAATTATAAAAGTTAACATCAGGTGTAATTTTCCCTAATATTAAGTAGCATTGTAAGCTAAGTAGGTTGGTTCATTCTAGGATTTCGTTCCATGTTCGATATAAATATTATTGTTTTTATAGTGTTATGCATGAGCAAGTAAAGGAATTATTATTTGTTTGATATTGACATTAATCTTCTTATAATATTGATGTTAGATGTTTGTTTATGTTTGTGCCAGATTTAATTCTGATTTGATAATATATTTTTTGTGGGCGGAGAAGACAATCATTGATACGGTTTTTAATTTTTTGTTTTTTCATGATATTTTGAGATGATATTTACTCATTAATCTTGATATTAATTTCATAGATTGACGGGATAAATCTTCCCAAACATCGTTAATACTTTCTTACATTTTTTATCTTTAAATTTGGTTGAAATATTTTTAATGTTTTTTTGATCTTGTAGTTTATAATGCATACGAAAATTGTTTTTGGTATATTTTATCATGATTAGTTTTCTGTTCATTCCATACTTGTAATCAAGTGATATTCTTATCATTATGAGCTTTTCTTTCTCCCCTTAAAATAAGAAGTTTGTAATCTATATTAATATAAAAGAGAATATATGTATTGAGATGTTGACATGTGTCATTTTAAATAAATGATATTTGTTGTCTTATTAATGTGACATGTGTCATTCAAAGATGTGTCATAAAAACAATAATAAATATATTTACATTAGATATTTATATCAATTAACCAATTTATATAGTAGTTAATAAAATATACAATAAAAAATTAAAATATAAGAATAAATATATTTTTTTAAATGAACTTCCTTTGCACATTTTAAAAATAAATACTATATGTACATATATAGTTTAATATTCACCACATCAATGTATATTTTTTAAAAAAATTTACATTATTTTTCATATCACTACTGTTGTTTTTATCTGATCCTATATATCGACATTTTTTTATCAATTTTCATCTACCAAATGTTCCTAAAAATTAATTATCATAGATAAGTGTAATTTCTAAAATTGGTATTGTGAACTAATAAATTCACAATCAAATTGATTGTCATAATAAAGTGTATTTTGGTTATTGAATTTGTTAAATTTCAATTAGAGATGAACGGATGGATTTGGTTTATGGAAGTTCAAATTTTTGCTTTAATAATATTTTTTATAATTATTCCTTGACAAAATTTTATCGATTATGCAACAAAAGATAATTGGCTCTATACATCTTTTGACCAATTTCTTGACAAGCTATATTAATTAAGTCACTTAAGATTTTTTATCATATTGTAATTCTTCAATTTCAGCAAAAATTACTGTTAAACAAGTCTAAAATATTTTATGCAAAAGATCAAAATGACAAACATTCATATTTTTTTGTCTGATATGGAATTCGTTAGCAATATTCGTTAAATTGATTATCGAAATATTAGTTGTCGAAGTTTAGGGGTTTAAGTAAAGAAAGTTGAAAGATTGACGAAAATATGCTAACAAATTTCAATTGTAAAAGTTAATTGTAAATGTTAATTTTTTCATTTACAATAATGTAAGTGATTTTAATATATTAAATCTAAGCTTTTTATCAAATGTATTATATATATTTAATTTAGTATTTTTAAATGAAGTTAACCTATCAACAATATCTTTTTGATACTATTTTTTAAAATTATTTTATGTTAATTTTAATCATTATTTCAACTTTTAAATGGTTATATAAACTATGAGAAAAAATCTTACAATGTTTGATTAATGATTGGAGCAAGTGTTGAATCAATCTTATGTATTAGATGTTTCATATTGTAATTATCGGTGTTCAAATTGTATCATTATTTGGTATTTGAATATAGCTCTTGCTAACCACATGCCCATATGACAATAACAAATAATCTATCGTTTAATACCCTAAGAGTCCAAGTCAAAAAAAATAAGAGAACATTAGAGCACATTGATTTATATTTGCCTTAATTTATTTTCACCTAGAAGGTTCAAAAGTTAAAAGTAGGTATGTATTGAAGATTTTTATAAGTTACAAAGAAAGTAATTCTTCAAACTATATTTAAAAGATTGAATTTTGACCACAATATTAAAAATTTAAAATTTAATGTGATATTTACAATTATATTTATTTTATTTAAATTTTAAATTTAAATTATAAAATCTTGAATATTCATAAGAAAATTAAAATATATTAATGGTATCCAAAGCATTGCTCGAGATTTTATACTAGTATTAATATAAAATAAAATACATTAGTTTAAAAGTTAACACGTGTCATTTATATAGCCTCAAAAAATGACATTTGACACATTATTAACATGACACGTGTCAAATAATAATTATTTCATTGTTATCATATAAATTGGTTAAATGTCATAAATGTTTAATATGAACACATTTATTATGTTATTCATGAAAATTAGAATTTATAAATAGACTATTTGTTAAAAATTTATGAATTGAAATTTATAAATTATAATTTTGTGTTTTTTAATTCAAATGATTTGTATATTCAAATAAAGAATATTTATATATTTTAAGTAATATAAATTTTAAAATTAAAATTGAAAATATTATAACAAATGGATTGAAATGGCCAAATAATATCCATCAAATTGGTTGATTGATTAAAGAAATTTAAAAAAAATAAATGGGTGATGAAAAAGTAAAGAAAACAAAAAATATTAAGTTTATCTGAAAATTCTACAAGTAGAGAACTGACTATGACCAATATTATTGGCAGAAAAGATTTTCAATCAATAAGATAAAGAGACTATGGAAAAGATCTAAATGGTTAGGTGAGCAATTAGAGAGAAATAAATAAATATATGCAGATAAAGTTAATATCTATATAAATTCACATTCAAATTGATTTTCTTAATAAGTTTAATTAACATTGTTAAAAAATAATAAAAAATTAATGCAAGATTTTGATTTATGAAAGATCAATTGTTTACTTTATTGATATATTTAGACAATTATCTTTTTTTTGCAATCTAATTTTTTATTGATTATGCAATAGATGATTAATTTATTTTGTAAATTTTTCTATTTTTCTTGATATGTCATATTAATTAAGTCACTTAAACTTTTGAGAATATTGTAACCCTTAAATTTCTAAAAAAATATTGTTAAAAAGATCAAAAGAATTTTGCACAAGAGATTAAAATGACAATTTTTATAGGAAGAATGCATTAAACTATTTTTAGTCATGTCGTTCTTATTCTACTCCTATCTATTTTTTCATGACCAAATGTATGTGACAGTAGTTAAAAATAAAATTGGGAGGAAGACTCTCATTTATGATAAGAAATGCAATTCATATAATTATACAAAAAAAGTTGGATATAAAAAAGTATTTCAAAATCTATATTTTCAATAAAAAACACATTAAACTGCCAAAAATATTTTTATTTCAATTGATATAATTTAGTCACTTAAAATTTTCGTTATATCACGCCGGCGTGATGCAGTTTGATTCAAAGTAGACATACATGATATTAGTTTCCTTTCTTCTTAATAGAGATGTAAGACTTTTGAAAAGGGACCATATGTGATATTTTCTCCGTAATATAATAATAGACATTAACTATTTTTTACAAAAATTAATAAATGATAATTTTAATAATTAAACTTATTTAATTTCATAAATTTTTTTATTTATATTATTTGACTAAATTTATTGATAATTAATAAATTAATTAAAAAATTAAATAAAAATAAATTTATAATTTTATTAATAATAAATATAATAAAAAATTATATTATAAAATATTTAAAATAAAAAATATATTTATTATTATGAGAAACAGGGAGTATTAGTTTGTCTTTTTAAGACGTGTGTAAAAATCCAAAAGAAATAAAATAATGAAACGACGACCACAAAACAAGAGAAAAAAGGACCAAGGAAACCGAGTTGTGGTGGGGTGGGCCGGGCCTACAGAGATTCACTTTTGGTCACATGGACAGCCACACCATAACCTTAAAAACCAGCACAACGACACATTAACCCCCAAAACCGACACTGTCTGTCCCCTCTCTCTCTCTCTCTCTGGTTTCCAGCTCCACTCCATCATAGCTCACTCAAAACTCAAACAAACCCAAAAACCAAAACTACCCTTTTGAGCTAAGCCATTGCTACAAATAAGCTCTTCCTTCCCCTTATAGATCTCTCTATACCCCTCTTTTTCTCCAACACCAGAAACTCCACAAACCGACCCTCCGAAACGTTTGCTTCACCCACAAAAAAGAGATTTCCTTTCTGTTTTGGGTCCTATTATTGTGATGTTTGGTTTTGGGATTGCTATATAATAAAAAGGTGGAGTCTTGTCCAAAATTCGCTTTGGGAATTTCGTAGAAAGAAAGAAAGGAAGCAACGTTCTGTTTTTCTTTTCTCCTTCCCCTCTCGTCTCAAACGAGCTCTCTTTCTCTATCTAGCTCGTTCACATTCCACTGCTTAGAATTCCCAAGCCTTCCCCCATGGAGTTCTTTTGAGGGTATGAGTCCGTTGATTCCATCTCCATCATCTTTTGAGGTATTTTTTTACTTTTGTTTTTTTTCCCCTGTTTGAAAATTATTTTATTGGAAACAATAGGAAGTGTATAATAGTTGATGTCTTTTTCTGGTTTTGTATGTTTTCATTGTAGATCTTGTTATCTTAAATGTAATGCATGTGATTTGATTGTTGAAAATGTGATAATTGGATGATTCGAGATGCATAATTGAACTCTAATTTGAGTGGGTTTTGTAGAATTAACTTTAATGTGTTTTAGAGAAGTTGTGATGTATAGGTTGGCTGAAACTTTTGAATCAAATGATCCAATTATTTAAATTATAGCCGTCCAAATCTGATCATTTATATAGTTTGGTCGGTAGCTAGGATATGATTTTTTTTTGGGTTCATCTCTTTTAATTGTTTTTCTCAAAATTGAAAAAGAACAAAGTACGTCCCGTTTTGTTAATTTTGGAGTTGATGATGAATAGGACATGTTATATGGCTGATCTAAATTGGTAGGTACATGTTGAATTTGATTTCACAACCTTGGTGTCAATGTAAGTTGAAGAAATGTATTCGGAAGCTGGGGTGTTTACAAATGTAGATATATGAATAAATCTTTGATTGATTGCTTTATCCATGCTAAATGTAGTGGAAGATCTGATGAGACTTTCATGTCTGGCATCAAACACTATGAAATCAATTCTGGGATTGATTTCGCAGTTGTAATAAAAATCTGGCGAGATGGACGTCAACAGCAGCAGCAAATTGACTGGAATTCGGCAGATCGTTAGGCTAAAGGAGATTCTCCAAAAATGGCAATCTGTCACACTTGGATCAAAGACGAGCAGCCCTCCCCGCTCGGATTGCAACCATGGGGGCATCCCACCGGAAGTTAATAAGAGGATAGCGAGCGTCAAGTGT
>CAODLS012886271.1:0-10137 GCA_948243855.1 Flueggea neowawraea
GTGGAAGGAACACTTGCAAGCAATCAAGTTTGTTCAGCAAGCTGTAGGCTTACGTGGATATGCTCAGCGTGATCCACTCATAGAATACAAGCTTGAAGGCTACAATCTCTTTTTGGAGATGATGGCTCAAATAAGAAGAAACGTTATTTATTCCATATATCAGGTATTTTCTTTGTCAAATGAAATCTGGTTCTAAATTGTGCAAGAATTATAATAACATTCAATGATAATGTAATTTTCCCATTGTCAGTTTCAACCTGTGCTGGTAAAGAAGGATCAAGAGGAAAACCAGAATGAAAAATCTGCTGACCTCGTCACCAATGGTAGACAAGGTAGAAAGAACTCCAACCCAAAGGATGCCGCAGAGTCAACTCCATCAGCTGCCAGTCCCAAAGCCGGTAGATAATCACCAAGAGAGAAAAGTTCTGCAGAAACTTCTGAATAGTAAAACCCGGAAGCCATCCCATCCTCCCAGACAGGAAGCATAGGAGATCTTGTAATTAGTTCGTAGAGTTTGAGGTAAAACAATGCACGGATTTAACCGTACCATAGAATCCATGTATCATTACGAATCGAAAATGAGAAAGGCAAAAGGAACTGTTTGTTCTCTAATAATATGAGGCTTGATTAATTCTTTTTCCCATCGTAAATTGTTCTGAAAGAGTTTTGAATTGCAGTGTAATTGATTTAACAACAATCTGATTCGAAGATATTGAGAAATATACAGCAAACAAAAACTGAGAAATTTAATGGGGTTCAGCACTGTGCCTACGCCTCCGCGAGCAGAGATCAAATAAAAATAGGAAAATAAGGTCACAAGAGTTTGCTTATGTAACAAACTCCGCGCCCGTGTCGCCTGCCTACAAGGCTACAACTCTATATGAGCCATATACAAAAGATCAATGCCAGAACCTCCTCTAACCATGTTGGATGAAGTCAAAAACTCTACAATACACGTGAACTCTCTGTTTCCTCATTGATCCTGTTGCTCTTCCCCTTCCAGACTGATTTCAGTACCTCGTAGAATTTCCTCCACGATTTGATTGATACCATTTCCCTTTGCCTGCATTTAGCAAAACATCAAACCAGAAATCTAAGACAGGCGACAAACAACTTTGGAATTACGAACCCTTACCTTTACTCCAATGGCCATAGCTGTTTTCAGATTAACAAGTTCACCCAGTCTCAATAATCCACTTTTATTATCTTTGACAACGATGAATGGAACGTTCCTTGACGAAGCCAGGCTTGGCAGATGCTTTGTTAGCCATTTCGGGTTGCAATCAGAAGCAATTAGTATCTTCCACGTACACAGTTGTCAGATTAATTACCCACATCAAAGAGTAGAGGAAAGAAGAACCAAAATTCATTAATTTGACAAATGATCAATTCCATTCAACCTGAAGCCGAACTGAAGGCACTTTGCGATTGGTGGCCGCAACAGGATGCTGTTGGGCAGAACTTCCCGTGTCAGCCGCCGCAGCTGGCAGCATTCGCTCGAGCACGCGAGTGATTTCATTGACACCAATTGCAAATTGTTGCTACATGAAATCATTGAAGATCAAGTCACTTACTTTAGTTCAATCTAATTCGAAAAAATCATCAAAGAACATAAGCATCAACTACAAACAGCAACCTTGTACCAGAACTTTTCTGGCAGCGAGTTCCCATCTAACGACTTCACTGTTTCTATCTCCCTGTTCAGTTTTGATTTATTATTTCGAGAACAAAAAAACACTGAATCAATGCAAAACAATAACAAATTCAATCAGCATATAATGTCATATTGTCACCTTCTAATAAATTTGAGCAAGCGAGCAAGATGTTCGCCTTCATAGCAACTAAAAAAAAAAAAGAAAAAAGAGAGACTATCAAACAATCTTCAGAAAAGGAACTTCATTTAGCAGAAGTCAATGAGACATACTCTGCCTCTGGAGGAACCAAGCTGGACTTCGTAGCATCAACAGTATTTTTGGTAGTTTTATTTCTTTTCCTCATGACTTATGCCTGAGGTTTAGCGAGGGTTTTGCCATGGCAAACCGTGCCTGCAACTTGTTTGATAAAATGCTCCAAACGGGTCGACTATATGGCCAAAAGAGCCCAATAGCCTTCTCTAGGAGGCCCATCGGTCCTCTGTTCAATATCAATGATCTCAATATGTGGGCTATTTTCAGACCCATGTTTGGTATTTGACTGCATTCTGAATCATTCACCAATATATAATTTTACATTCATTCGTTTGCTAAACAAAAATATGGATGCGCCCCTATATTTTAGTTTTTCTTATGGTTTTGCTGTAAATTGTAGAAGTAAATTGTAGAAATAAATTACAAAAGTAGATTCCATAATAAAAGGCAAAAACATCGATATATCTTCCTAAAAATACATAAATATGCAGTTTCAATATGCTTGAAACACTTACTAAAAAACAAATATGCTTGAGATATACCTACATTGATATAGATTTGAAAGTGGAGGCATAACTCACATGCAATGCTTCAGTTGGGTTTGATTCATGATTTGATATAAAGAAGGAATAATATGTGTGATGGTCCCCTTTGCACTCTATTGGAACCAGAGATTGATGAAACAGTACATTAGCGTGACAAATGTTAATACTTCAATAAAAACCTAAAAAATAATTGCAAAATTTAGCTCACATCAACGACTAAACATGAAGGGGTCCTCTTAATAATCACCTTGTGAAGAAAAACCAAACATTAATTCGATAGATCCGAAATTGATCATAATACTTATGTCGCATCTAAATAGAAATACATGCAAAGGTAGATAGATACCTTAGAGACAGCAAAACCAATCACATGTTGGTTCAATGAGGGATGATGTTCATATTGGTCCATGCCCATCTTTAATCAAACAACACGTTTACATATGAAACTAGCTAGTGTTATATAAGCCAAAAATTGGCAATTGTGACCGCCTTTGTTCTAGCGTTTTCAGTGGACCTACTACTCCTGCAATTTTTCTCTCAAATAATGTGCTATCACCATGTGATTTTTTCTTAGTTTAATTTCACATACTAAAATGGCGTGCCTATAGTAGTCACAATTAGTAAGTAATTCATTACTAAATGGTAAGACTAAAGTGCTATATGTTTTTATATATTTTAATGAGAGAAATATGCAAGCGTTTGTTTAGCGAATATGTTATAAACATATTCATTACTCGTATTATTCAACTCTTAAAAAAATGTATCAATTTCTCTATAGTAGTAATCTATCTGCAACGTACTTGCGCAATCTACTTCTGTAGTTAAAAAAAAAATACTATTCTTTAGATATAAAATGCAACTTGAATCCAAACCATGACACAATTTTACTCCATCATCATAGGTAGAGTGTAATCTTTGGTTGGAGGAGCTATTGATGTATGTTTTCTTGCTAGCGTGTATGTGGATGATTTTTTGTAAATTGCTTGAACAACGATAAGTATTACACTTTTGATTTAACTTAGAAAACTTGGTAATACTTGACAATAGTTAAACTTTTTCAATTTTGGATGCTAGAAAAATCATTTCAATTCGAAATTTCTCGTCTGGACTTTCATAATCATTTATAAACATTCTTACTGTTAAACAAAATGCATGAATATATCATAATAATACTCTTCGATTGCGCCAGAAAAAAAAAAAGGGTTAGATTGTTGAAAGAAGGTGTTGGCGTTGCTGTAGTTAATATGTTGGTTCTGTATTTGTTGAAGGAAAAAGTTGTCACTCTTTTGCTTTTCTACCATATTTCGTCATTTTCTTCACAATAATCTTTATAGTTGATAATGCTTTGTTAGACAGTACTGCATGTCGGCACCTGTATAAATGAATCTCGTCATATTTTGACTTATAAATAAATTAAAATACATAGACGTTTCTCTGAAGTAAATTCAATATAAATAAATTACACAGATAAATTATATAATAAAAATAGAGAAAATTATTTGTATGTCCTTTTAGATGTCCTTCATTTAATAGGAAATATTTATTTTGACTGGTATACTTAAAAGTTAATTAGGTACAACAGTCTCTATTTTCTAAGTTGTTATGTTTATTTAATTTTTTATTTGATTTTTAATTTTGATGGACTTTGAAGCAAAGGAACAACATCGGTGTGAAGGCATATACGTAAGACTAATTGCAGTGAATAATATGAAATTGTACGTATTAATTATTTAATTTAGAGTGGTGGTTAGAATGTAGATATAAAAAAGGTAGAAGTGAACCCCGACCTCTTCATGAAATGACATGTGTGGATGCTTCTACTCCATTATTATGAATTATTATTGTTATTAATGTGCAAAGGACAAATAAGTTGGTATCGTGCTCTCCATTACCCTTCATTTCTTATTTCAATTCACAATTATATTATACCAAATAACTTTCAAAGATGATTGATGATTTTGAGAAAAAATAATGAGATTAGTACTGGTCATTTTCATCTTTTTCTTTTTTTCCCTTCTATTTTTTTATCTTTTTTTTTTCTTGAACAGAACAATAAACATACGTATATACATGGACGGAGGGAAGGGATCCCGTGACCTCTCAGTGCCGATGATATATATATAAAAGATAAGGTTCTATATATATAATTTTATTATAATAATTTTTAAGTTTTTAAATTTAAAAATAATAATAATTAAGTTTTTAATTTGATAATTGTCTATCCGTCTATTACTAAAGTCATTGTCAACTTCCGTGACGTCATTCAACGGTGCCCCCGATAAAAATAATCATTGTTCTGTCACTGCATATATACATTATAATCAACACCAATAAAGCACGCATGCATACATTTGTGATGTAAATAAAAAAATTATATTTTTCTAAATTCAATTTTTGAGAATGTAATTTTACAGTATTAATTGATATTCTTAACATTTAAACTAATTTCAAGTGATTCAAAGTATTATTCACTAAAAATTCATATAATGTGCTCTTTTAAGAAAATAATTTGCCGTTTTAGTTGAAGTGGATAGATATATGAATTGTAAACATTTAGATCTAGAGTTTGACTCGTGTTTTAACCAATTTTTTGTCATGATCGATGAATCTTAAATCATAACAATAGTAACATAATATCGTCTATCAATTTGCATGGTACGCATTCACTGTGTCGCGTTTTTCTTGTTTCAAGGACATGTCCTTAATTAAATGGTGGCATTATTTTCTAGTTCGTAGTCTGTTCTTAAGGGAAAAAAGATATACTAATTGGTATGGTTAAAGAAATACAATGATAAATAAAAAACCAAAGCTCATTGTAAGTAAAAAAAAATATGATTATGCGTGTAGAAGTCACAAAAATAATTGTATTAATTAGCTCAAACATAATCGACAGCAATATATGAGGGGATTGATGAAAGAAACTCAAGAACGGGGCAAAAATGTCGTCATGAAGGGAAAAAAAATGTCATTGCTCATTACAGAAGCAATCATTCTAAGCCTTTGTTAGATCTCGCACATTATGGCAAAGGACCATTTTCAAAAAAGTGACATAGAAATGGTCATCATCCATGCAACTTCATTATAATTAACGGACCTTTTTTTAAGAAGATTATTTATAATTTTACTTTTATCAATATAATTATATTTGTTAAATGGCTCAAGAGTAAATTTTTTAAACTTGCTCTTGATCTCACCATCCATTGTATTTGAATTTAATGATGAGAAATTTATTTAAAAGGTAAGTTACATGAACCATTAGATCAAAATACAATGGATGGTGGAGATCAAGAGTAACTTCAAAAAACTTATTTTTTGAGTAAGTTAAGGGCCTTGAGGCAAACATGTAAATTTTGAATCGGAACCGGCAAATTGAACCGGAATCGGATCGGTCAAAATCAGTCAAAATATAAATTGAACAGGAACTGGAACTAGCCGACCAAAACCGGATGGTTATGATTTAGGTTTCGGTTCTATCCCTTTAAAAACCGTCAAACTAGCGGTTTGAATTGCCATTTCCCTTCTTCTTTTTTCAACCTTATAAATACCTCTACCATATTCCTATCAATTTTACACTATTTCATCTCTCTCAAAAATTTATTTTACTCTAAATTACTCTTATTAATTATTTATATATTTTATTATTGCAATTAAGTTTTTTATATTTCTCAAAATTATTTTTTACAATTACATTTTTTAAATTCCTTCTACTTTTTACTATAGTTTAATTTAGTTATTTTGTTATTTCATTACATTTAATAAAATTTAATGAGTTTTTTTAATTTTATTTAAAATTATGTGATGTAATTACTATTAGAATAATTAGTTTGTTTGAAATTATTAAAAAAAATCTTTGAAATATAACGTATTATTGGTAATATAATTAATTATTGAATATAACAAAATTTACAAACCGGAAAAAAATTAACGAGATAAAATAACGGATTAAAAATAATTTTTTTAAAAAAAAAATAGGGAACCAAAACGAAACATAAACCAATGGTTTAACCGGTCAAAACCGAAATCTAAACTGGTTAAAACTGGAACCGGAATCGAATCTGAACTAGACCAAACTGTGAGTCCTGTTCCTCCATTCAAGAAACCGAAACCTCCGATTCCTGAACTGAAACCGACAGTTCTCAAATCGACAACAAGGCTAAGTTGAGGCTTCTCCATTTTATATACATTAGGACGATCACCTACTCTAGAATTTTGTTTTAATAGGTTTTAATTTTTCTTTGGTATTGTAGGCTCGTAATACGGGAAAAACACTTTGAATAATGGGACTTTTTCTAATCTACTGTGGAATGGTTGAATAAAATTTATTGATTCATAAAAAGAAATTCTAAATTGGGATGCAACTACATATACACACGCATATGCATATATTTGTTGCGTGCTCTTACTTTAAGTGTGAGATAAGCTGAGTTGATACTGATTTGCAAAGTGTACTAGGAATCGGAACATCAATATCAATGGACAACTTTGTTTCTGGGACAAACTAAGATTACGAAGATCTAATTAGCAACATTTTTTACGGAATAAGTGAGGCACAATGAAGATAAAAATGAAGCTAAAAGCCTAAAACCAGTCCGAGAAAAGCAAAGTTGGTGAGATGATGTGGATGAGGGCAATGAAAATGTTGGACAGTTCTGATGTCTCCTTTTATATAGTCTGACCAGTTATGTTTTTTAACGTGGCATTGGATACCTGGCTTTGCAAAACCTTAACTCTGTCATCCCTTTCTTGGACACATTTTCTTAAACCCAGTTTAAGTCACTATATATTATGTCCATCTTTGAATCTTTGTTTGGCCTAGTATGTAAGAGGATTTGATCTATTTTTACATTTGATTTTTTCGTTAAATATATTTGACATTCCACATGACTAATTCCGTGATTTAATTAACGTCATGGTTTGGGAAAATTAATTAACGGTTTCAACATGAATCATCAATTATAAGCATTAGATGTGCGTGTCTAACTCAAGACAAATTTTTTATTATGAAACTATTCTTACGTTTAAGGATATCTTGGTAAACTGACAAAAATAATTTCCTAATCTACATCAATTCAAGACAAAATAAATTATCTTAAATTATTGTAACAAATATTCCTCGTTTAAAAATGACCGCTAGTGGCTGCGTAATATTAAGGGGAAAGCCAAAAAAGAAGAGTAGGCCCCGAAGAGGCAATGGAGTGGAGCAGATTGCAGAGAGCAGAGGGGTCAACCTGCAAGAAACTTTAGTAGCCAATTAGAATGAAATGGTCAAACTCAAGGCTGTTTCGCTGTAAATAGACAAAGCAAAAGTTTTAGCCGTTAGAACAACAATAATAAAGACATAAAAGGTACTTGGGATCAGTGTGTCTTTCACTTCCAAACCTTAACCATTTCAGTTACCCCTCCTTACTAGACGGTGAAATGTCAGTTGACAACGACGACGTTTCATCTTGGTAAATCGTAATTTTGGGGGTGGTGGTTGGGTATTGCTGCATCAGAAAATACAGCTGTGTTATTATGTGGAAATAAGTTTTTGTCTGTGTCTAACATAAGACAGCCTCGCAAAGCATGCGCTAAACATACTTAACATGTTTCTGTCTGTTAACTTACTCGTGACTCTAGCCTTTCTCGTGTTTTTCTTTTTAGTTAACCCTCTGTCGTTTTTTATTAACAACACAATTATGCTCCCCCTAATTACATATTTAGCCTCTGCTTATTTCAAGTAAAATATTTTCTAACCTTGATTTTTTATGTTTAGTGGCAGTTAAAAAATTAATTATTAGATGCCCTGTTTAGTTAAAAGTTAATTAACTTGACTTTACAGTGACGATTAAAAAATTAAGTCAACTAAAAATAATTTTCAATATATAGAACTTTAGCATTCATTTTATAATTGATGATTTAGCATTCTTGATTTGAAGTCAAAATTTTTTTTGCAGCAAAATGGTAAACTCTTCTTCAAACTTGTTCAAAACATTTTTAAATAATAAAAAATATTTTAGCACATTTATTTTTGAAGTTCATTTTTTTAAGATTCATTTTTTATGGAATTGTTTTTTGATCAAGATGGAAATTATTTGTTTCCAGAAAAACATTGGTCTTAATTAATTTATTTGACGAACACAGAAACAATATTGATTTTTTTTGTTTTATGAAAATGATCGAACTTTAGCCTCAATTAGTTTGATTCAACAACAGCATTAAAAAATTAAAAGAGTACCACATCATCACTTACTAATAAGAAAGAAATTAAAATAACAATAATAATAATTTTTCCGGAGGGGTGATAGTGAGGACTTTAACAGAATGTAAAAGTTTGTGAAGAGAAAACAGAGGAAGGGGAGAAGACTCTGTAACCGGGACACACACCTCTTCCCATGCAAACTTCTACTCTCTCTAAAACTCTTCACTCACTCACTTTCTCTCTGGCAAAAACCACACTCTCAAGACCCCTCCCTCCCAAAGAGATACACTCCAAATTTCACACAATCAGCGTGGTATGAAGGGATAAACACGCCAACTTGGAATTCATCGAGTGTTATGCCTCTCTAGCTTTAGAGGGTTGCTTTCCATTTTTATTTTCTTGAAAATTTTGTTGGGTTATTGGTGCAATCTTGAAGCAGAACAAAGAAAGAAAGAGAGGTTGTTGGAAGGAACAAAGCGGGACCTACTGCTTATTTTTGGCAAGCAGGAACAGTCGCTATCAATGATTTTATTAGCTTTGGGTGGTGTTGGTGGTTTCTCTCTATAGCAACTAATCACACTCACTCACAAGCCTCAAAGACTCAGACTTTTGCATTTATTTTTTGGATTACAGAGTGGTGATATAGAGATCTTGATGATCAAGATCCTAGCCCCGTCTTTATCAACGTCTCCCACTCTGTTGTTTTGAAGGGAAATTGTTGTTGGTGGGTGACATCTTGGTGTTTACTTGGCAAAGGAAGGTGAAAATTTAGCTGCTTTCCTTTGTGAGCTTCGCCTCATAAGGAAACCAGCAGATCCCATTCATATGAGGAGATCTTTTACTGTAAGTTTTTTCTTGCTTTATTGTTGCTTTGCTTAAGTTTGAGTAGGACTTCAAGTGAATGCAGAGGGAAGCTCCTTAATCAGCTTAACTGGTTCAATGGAAAATTTAACTTATTTAATTGAAATTGAAGAGAATTTTTATTGGGATCTGATTGAGCAAATTACATTTGTTTTTCACATTTTTTGTTTTCATCGTTCTTGGTTTTGTATGGTTATGGAACAATGTAGCTCATCTGATTAGCTTCTACTGTGATTACTATGAGCTAATTTTATGATTTGAGTTTATGGGGTTATGAAACTCCTGTTTGAATTGGATGATGAAATATTTTTTTTTGTCTCGTTTCAGCTAGTGTATGTTCTTCAGGTACTTGCATTGTTAAGTGATGCTCCATGGGCTATCAGGGGCAGCTCTTATTGCAAACGGGCCAATACGGCAGAGATTCGGCCTCACAGTGTTACCATTACTGAATTTGGTGCAGTTGGAGATGGTGTCACCCTCAATACAAAAGCATTTCAGAACGCAATCTTCTATCTCAATTCATTCGCCGACAAGGGTGGCGCTAAACTCTTTGTACCCGCTGGCCGGTGGTTAACAGGAAGCTTTGATCTCGTAAGTCATCTCACACTGTGGTTAGATAAGGATGCAGTTATTCTTGGATCAA
>CAODLS012886297.1:0-12430 GCA_948243855.1 Flueggea neowawraea
GGGTTATAAAGGAGGCAAGAGAAGATGTGCTTAGTAAGTTGGTCCATTTTTCTCTTTTCTTTCAAACTAGCCGTCCCTTTCTCTCTCTCTCAACTCTCTCTTCTTGTTCCAGCCGAATTCCTCAAGGAAGAAGGAAAAGGATACTTGATTTCTTCTCCCATACTTGTGAGGAAAATGCTTCCAAGCTTGTTTTGAACAAGAGAACACGTTTTTCTCTTGGTTGTTGTTCAAAACCGGATTGCTTGGTTTGAAATGGCAGATTTGTGTGCTAGCACACTAGGTTGTTTGTGTGTGTGATTTGGTAGAGAGGAGTGGTTGTTTTCAGCAGTCCTTTAGTGGCATTAACAAAGTTTAAAGGGATCAAAAGCTTGCTCTTTTGGTTCGGCTCTTTTGGTGGCACAAATTTCGTTTTGGTCTTCCACAAACTAGGTATATTTCTTGACACTAAATTTCTGTTTTGTACATGCATGTTCTTTGGTGGTTTCTTTCTGTTTTGGTTGAACAAATACTCTTAAAAGACTCATAAGAAACCTAACAACAACATCTTTAGACACATAGGCGGTGTCTTCTGAAATCCTACATATTTTCGTTGTGCTCCGACCTTGCATGTAATTCGGACTACTTAATGATTGAGAAATAATAAAATCCGACTTATGTGAAAACTTTGTTGTGAAAATCTGTTCCGAAAATTATTATGTTTTCGTATAAATACTTTATTTGAAATAAGTATAATTTTTGTACTAAGTATTTTGTTTTTTGAAAATTTAATATGTTTCTACAATAACTTTTCTGTCTGAGTTTAAGTATAATTTTTGAGATAAAATATTATGTTCAATAATTTAAAATGTTTTCTGTAATAGTTATTATGTTTGGAAGTTTGATAAAATTTATGTAAATATTTTTTTTACTCAGCATGCTACTTGTTTGAGTATTTTTACATATATTTGTATTAAAATGTTTTTTTAAAAACATTCTATTGAAATGTTTTCTGGAAAATATTATGATATGAGACACCTATGTTACGGGGGTCAGGCTAGTTTTGGTATACCAATGCTTATTCAATTGCCTATGTGGCTATTTTTGCCTAAGTGGCTAATTTGTGCCTAAGTGACCAATCCTTGTCTAAGTGGCTATTATCGAGTCTGAGTAACTCCACCTATCTGATTCTGGTCCCGTTAAATCTTTGGATATTATTCTCCGAAAATGTTTTGAAAAGTAATTATTATTTTTAGTAAATATTTTGAAAAGTAAATATTATATCTATTCCATCTTTTGAAAACTAAAATTGTTTATCAAATTTTATTTATTAAATTGATCCAGTGTGACTGTCTGTTGTTTACTGAAGGTGCAAACAATTTCAAAATGAATTTCAGAAACTATTATTATATACTTAGCGTGTATATATATGAATATTAGTCTATATGTATGTATTTTCAAAAACGTTTTTAAAACGGTCTATATAAGTCTCAGAGGCGATCTGGAGTATCGTTCATCACTGAGTTTTCTCACCCCCTCCCTTTAATATTCGATCTACCGCGCTCAGTTAGGCATCCTTGCCAACAGTGAGTGTCCTATTATTCAGGCTTGAAGTTCTGTTATGTTAGATGCTCCACACTGAGTAATGAGTTATGGTTCTGTGTTAAATAATATTGGTTTAACCAATTTTATTTATAATAATATATTTTGTATTTTGATATTATGATTATTGTTTTTATTATTCATTATATTATTTTTTAAAAAAATTTATATTTGTTAAATTGTTTTAAAATGATTAATAAGCCTGCTAATAACAAGAATTCGGGTAAATGTTCTATTATCCGATGCTTGTACGAGATAAGCCGGGTCTCTAGTTCGATTTGCCTTGTACGCCGGTCATTGTCTGAAAACGAGTCATAACAACCTACGAGTTGAGGCTAAAGCCAACTTATAAGCACATTTCTATCTCAAATAATTGAGACGGCTTTTTAATAAAAATTTGTGAGGGTCCGCCTATAACAAATGAGTCCAAAGCAAACAATATCTTAGTAGAAGGCTTAGCAATCATTGAGAGATATAATTCACAACAGTTTTTAACTTACTTCGTAGGTGCATAACAAACTATAGAAAATAGATGTTTTCCTATGTTGGAGCATTTATGGAAAAAAAAATAGATAATTTATCAGTCTTATTGCACTCAGACCAGATCCAATAAATGACAATGTTAAAGACCACACGATGATGACAGTAAAGTGATTTTCCTCCAGCCTTCTTAGTAAACCAACTCATCTCTATTCTCCACCTCAAAGGTCTTCTTGAAATAGCACATCTCCCTACCTCAGAATCAAAGATGTCAATACCCAAAAGAGGTCCACTGAAGAACATCCCCCAACCCAAGAATCGTACTAGAAAAGAAAATCCTCTCCTTTCCCAAATTATAAGAGAAAAAACTCTTGAATTCAGCTCTCAATTTCAACAGATTACGCCTAGACCAGCTTCAATTTTTTTCCGCAAGGTATCATGTTTTATTAATCAGAAAACTAGCAGTCGTATATTAATGCAAAATTATGCATACATAAAAATCTCTAACCTCCCTTCCTTTTCTTTTCTCTTTCTTTCTTCTCTCTTTAGAAGCTTGGTGGTATTAGGGTTTTTTCTCCCCTCTTTGTCGGTATCTGCCGAAATCGGACCTTCTGCGTCTGATTGTTGAATCGCACATATTGGTATGGTTTAGGGCGTTTCTGTTAATGTGTGTTTTTTCCGTTGGCGTTGGTTTGTTGCCCTGGTTCTTCAGTTTGCATCCTGTTCCAGCCAAGTGTTTGGTCTTATTTGGTCTTACCTTCAGATCGAGGTTCGTTTGTTTCTTTTCTAACAGTTGAAGAAGAGGATGGTCGGAGAAGTGAGTTTGGATCTTGCTACGGCGTTGTTGCTTTGGTTTTCATCTTTGTAAGCTTCTGCTAGGATTGATTCTGTTCATTGGTATTTTTTTGGGTTACAGCCGATAGTCCTTCGGTGTTGGAGAAAAAGAGGTTTAACCATGGTTTTTGGTGGCTTGCAGAAGCGGTGATTCCAAGATGGCTGGTGATGGTGGGTTCTGATGGGCAAGTGGTTGCCAATGACTTGGACAAGGTTTTCCTGTTCTTGGGTCATTTTGGTCCGACCCATTATTCTATTTGGTAACATAGTGTGGCCATTTGTTATTGGGTTATTTATATCCATGAAAGTTTGTTATAATTTAGTTGGGTCATTTTCATTTTTGAAACTTTTACTTTTTTGTGATTCCATTTTTAATGATTAATTAATTGTGAAAATTACACCCTGTGGACCCCTTTTGTCTTCTTATTTAATCTGAAGACGTACTATTTACAGTGAAAGGCACTTCGTGATTGAAATTGCTACAATTTCCTACATTTTCTATAACCATATTATCTCAGTTTTGAAAATTTACTCCTGTAACCTCTCTTTTTCTCTCTATCTCTTCTCTCTCTCGACCCCCTTTTTCTCTGTTTCTTCTTCACCTTCGTCCACCATCCCCTTCTTATCCACCCTTTGTCGTCCCCTTCTTCTCTTTCTTCCCCTCTCTCTCTATTTCCTTCTTCACCTTCCTTCGCCACATCCACTTCTTATGCCTGCCACCTCCGCCGCTTTATGTCATCGTCCCTCCCTCTGTGTCACAGTGATCGCGAAAGTCAAGGAGGTCTCGGTCTCTGCCACCGCCGCTGCTTCTTCTTCGCTGCTTCTTATCCTTTTGATTCGCCGCCCCTCCCCCGCTCTCTCTCTCTCATATTCGTATTCGTTTCAGAAGATAATATTATCTCAATATCCTTCAAATATCCTCGTACATATGTTCAAAAAAATAATACACTATTATTAGTGATATACTACACAAAAACACTTAAAAATAATATTCCTTAAATAATAAATTAATACCGAAGAAATAATACAAAAAATTTAGACATATATCACTGTTTTTTTTTGTGGTTTACTTTTGTGGATATTAATAATTCTATTTTTTTTGTTTTGTCTAAATTTTTTGTATTATTTCTTCGGTTCCTATTTTTGTGGTGCAATTACGTTTTTTTAATATGTGTTTTTAATTGGTTAAATGTTTCCTTTTTTTCCCAAGTTTTTAGAGACGTGCTTGACATTTATTTCCTCTAATTTAGCATATATTCCTTTTTTTCCTCCTTAATTATAGGAGATTTATATCTGTACATTTTTGTCTATACATGTAAATAGAATTTTGATGCTGTTTAAAAATGCAAGTGGATATATATATAGTTTTTATCTGTAATTAATTTCAAAAAGTGATGTATATGTGTTAAAATCCATAATTAATTTTTCTCTTTGGCAAAGAAAAAATTATGCATGTCTAAAAGAAAAAAAAAAATAAGCATGTACTAAGTCAAATAAACAAAAGCTGAAAATATCGCACGTGTTGAGAGTCATATTGTCTGGACAATTTTGCCTGCTCTTTACTTTTACCTTTACGATTTTATATCAATGCATTGAGCCCGCATTCACCATTCCCTCCGCATAGTGGAGGGAATGGTGAGAATATGCGCTCCGTTCAAACGGAACACATATTTTTATAGGGTCTATTGATAATAAATCTAATAGTATTTATAATATTTTTTTCTATAATAAATAGTCATGTGACCGTTGGTATTTATTTATAACAGTCAAATGATTGTTTTTTAGGGACCGTTTGGGTCTTTAATTTTTTTTATTTTTTCTATAATTTTTATCTATAAAAATATTCATAAAAATATCAACAATTTCCACTTCATTTTTTCCACATACAATTTTACTTTTATATTTTCACCTCTTCTCTTGGCAAATACACAATCTCAATTATAAGTATTCATATTCTATTATCAAATATATCCAAACTAAGATCAATTTTTTCCCATAACCCAAATTCGAGCAATACGTCAAATTCTCAAAACCAACTATATGATTTTTTCTCTCTTAATTTAAATAAATTAAATAAGGAGAGAAGTGATTGTGAGTCTCATAATAGAGTATAAATAAAAGTATAATGATAATGAGAGGGAGTTTAATGGAAAGAGAGCCAGTTTATCATATCAAATAATTTAATACGTAGTTGGCTTGGCATGTTTATCATATCAAATAATATTTAGTGAGTGTCACTTGAACTTAACTCCAAATAGATGAATACATAACTTTTAACTTTGAGGTCATAAGTTCGAGTTATAATGTAAACCGAAGTGCGCAAAGTTTGTCTGAAAAAACAGTACTTAGTGTTTTAGACCCGCAAACACAACTGAATTAACACTGTCTAAAATCAGTACTGCATCTGACGAGAAAAGCAGCTATATTCACCGGGAACAAAGGTCCAGCC
The DNA here is from genome assembly GCA_948243855.1 of Flueggea neowawraea. NCBI lineage: Eukaryota > Viridiplantae > Streptophyta > Magnoliopsida > Malpighiales > Phyllanthaceae > Flueggea > Flueggea neowawraea. The sequence continues at coordinate 5,342 of CAODLS012886297.1, forward strand.
ATGGCTTTTTCTTGCACCCACCTACGACTGACTAATCATACTCATGTCACTCATCAGTTGCAAGATTATTAAAACAAACAAGGCATGTGGTGGGAGTATAAGACTTCTTTTCAACAAAAATTCGAATGAAAAAGGTCCTTTTTTTCATTTAATGGATATCCATAGGTGTGAGTCATCCAACAATTTATTTATCCATAAAGAATCATTCGCCTGAAAATTTAAACTCAAGGTTTGAAACCATTCTTTTAACTTAGGAAATTTTCTTGTTAATTAGTACTAGACTTAATTCAAATATGTTGATAGTTTTTTACCTTAATTTTTCTTGAGGAAAATCAGAAAGACAATGTTGCTCTTTTAAGATTGAATTTGAGAAAAAGCGTGCCAAAAAATTTAAAGTTTTTTTAAACCAAAAATCAAATAAATAAACAAGAATTGCACTAAAAAAATTTAACTTTGTTTAGACAATTGCTGATGTTCAAAGGGACTAAAAACATCAATGTGGGTCTTTGCTTCTTTGAGAATAATAACAAAAATACAAAGATAAAAACAATTGCAAAGAACTCAACGAGAATTTCACTAACTGAAGGCAACAAAACTGAAAATAAAAACAGAGGATTATTGAAATACAAATCTAAAATTCATTTTTCCATATGGTTGGTTTGTGTGATGAATTGAAGGTCCTTTCCATGTTGTGATCCGCCTCTATTTATACCACTTTGGTGTGCATTTCTTCCATCTTCTGAGAGTTCATTCTTGATTCCATCATTTAATTTCGATTCCATTAATTTCTCCATGCTTTACTCTATTATCTTCTAGAAGATTTGACCTTCCTTCTTCGTGCTTTAATATATAATAATTTCGCAGAATTGGCTTTCCTTATGTTGTTGTCCCCAAACTAAGATTTACGGGTTTGTCACCCACCAAGATCCTCATCACCGTCCATGCTTTGCTCTTCTTTCCCTTGAGCCTTGGTTTTCTTTCGCTGTCCTGATTTGCAGTGGTTTGCCTTCTGTGATTTGTTTTGCTCCTCAAGGGAATAATTGTCCCCTGCAATGATTATTTCCCTGCTGTCCACCAATGCTCATTCCTTCGGGTTACCATCTTTTATTCAGTTGGTCAGGCCTTTGGGCTTTTACGTTATTTGGGCCGTTTGTATAACTCGGCTCAGCCCACTAGACCTGGGCCCGAATTATATCATAAACAATAGTTCAATTACTAACGACAACAAATAAAATGACTGGTAAAAAATATATAGAGTTAATTATGCCACATGTTTCAAATAAAATTCAGATTTTGACAAAAAGAATTCAAAGTTTGATAATTAGGTGAATGCCATTTTTTTATAGTTTTAGTTTTGCCATATGTTATTTTTTGAATTTTGATATTAAAAATGCCATATTCACTCAAATAAAAGTCAATTTTTTACTCATTTTTTTCAACTTTTTATCTCTCTCCTCGTTTCTCTCTCTTCCTCTCCTCTTCTACTCTCGTTTCTCTCTCCTCTTTCCTTATTGTTCGTCTCTCACCCAAAACCCTAGCCGCTCCCCTGCGCCATCCCTCCTCCGCCACTTCTCTCTTCCTCTCGAACTTTTATTATTCCTCAGCTATGCTCTCTTGATCTCGGTTCTCTCCTCTCATCATTCATCTCGGCTTCGCTTTCTCCTCTTTCGCTCATCTCCCTTTTCCCATCCGTTTTGCCTCCTCATAGATCTCTCTCGTCGTCTTGGTCTCTCTCCTCATCGGTCTGTGATGGAGGCTAGCGGTGGGAGTTGAAGGAGTTTCGTCAATCTATGATGGAGTCTCGTTGGTCTGTAATGATTCAATTATGGATGCTAGCAGCAGGACTTGAAGGAAGCGGCATGATTGTTGTGTTGTGAAGGAGGCGATTAATAAGGTTGGAACCCTAGCTGCTGCCTTTGTTTTTTACTGTGTTAAATTACGAAAGTGCTTCGTAGTTGTATTTTTTTCTTTAAAAGTCCTTTTTATTGTTTGTTCATGTGTGCTTTTGTGAGACTAAATAGTTTAATGTAGAATAGCACTTTCAAACACAATTCGTACATTTTGATTGTACTAAATTTTGGTTGGTTTTCGTTGAGTTTGATTGATTTTGTACAGGGGTGATTACATTTGGAGACTTTTGTAGACGTTCGTAGACATTTAGAGACTTTTAGAGATCAAATTAATTAAGATTAAATAAAGTAAAATTCGCAAAAATATATTCAAATTATTGAAATTAATTAAGAAAATTATACAAAAAATTTATTCAATCAATTTTTTTATAAAAGAATTGTGCAGTTTAGACACATTTAGAGACTTTTGGAGACCTTCTGAATTAAACCAAATTTCTTATAAAAAAATTGAAAACTTCCTTTTGAAGGCTTGTGGAGATCTCTTTTGAAGATTTTTGGAGACCTCCTGAGAAATTATATAATTGTTTTTATTGAAATTCATTTTTTTTTTGCAAAAAATCAATTTCTCGCGAAAATATAGCGATTTCTTATGAAAGTGGCATTTTGCCAATAAGTTTTATTTTGGTGGCATTTTTCAAATTTGGTATTATTGAAAGACATTTTTCAAAATCAGTATTTTATTTTGATATAAAAGTGTGATTTTCTCAAATATATATAAAGAGCCATGGCCATGTCAAAAAATAAAGGCATAAAATCAAGTAAAATAATCAATAAATTTATAATTATTAATACCAAACCATATCCAGCAATTTGCGGAAAGAAATGTGGAAACAATGACTCGTGACTTGTCTTTTATAGCTCAACTAGGTAACAAATAAAAATGGCTCATGTCATGACTTATGCTATGCGGCATTAATGGTGGAAGAAGAGGACCTACCGGGTATAAATCATAATAGGGTATAATATATCAATATTTTATCTATATTCTTAATTTATATCGTATATTCATATCTTATCTGTACAGGTAATACAAATTATTATTCATATCCTATCTATAAAATACCCACTTACCCGTTAGATATTTGTTTATCAATTGTATAAATGTATTAAATTTACCTAAAAAGTAATAACACGGTAATAACTTTAAAATACTACTTAAAAAAATACATGAGACATCAACGGATGAATATGCACAATGTAATACAAAAATCAAAAATTCATATTCTAATGTTTTTAAACATGAAAGATCCAACAAAAATACATTTTATGAATTATTACATTTGATTAATTATTAAATTAATAATTTGTTTTAAATGATATTTAGTGTAATAATTATTATTTAATATTTTTTGATAAGTTATTATTTAGAATAGGTTAGAGATTCTATCAATATAAAGTTGTAATACTTTATATTTGTGATAATATTTTAGTACAAATGTATTATAGTGGTGATCATATGATAAATATCATGATCATATATTATATTATATACATGCGGGTATGAGTACAAATAATGGATATAGACATGGGTATTACTCAGTGGATATGAGTATGAATATGAATACAAGTAGGATAAGACTATATTTATACCCTATCTGTATCTGTACAGTAAAATATGGATAAAATACTTGTATTATATCTAATCAAAGCGGGTAATACTCGTGTTGACTAAGAACAAATAGAGTACCAATTGTCATCCCTATTACGGGGTCATTTTATGTATTAGCTTATAAACTAAATTATAAATAACCGTCTAATTTGGCTTTTGATTTGGGCATTTATGACATGAATAATAGTGTTATAGAGCAAATTCTAATAACATCTATTGCGAACTCCTAATTTAGTTAGCGTCTTCAATTACGTCACGACAAATATTAGCAACACTTTCTTTTTTGCACTCCCTTATGCATTCTTCAATTATAATTTGACATATGAGAAAGAAAATTAATTTTTTTATAATATTTATACGTATAAAGATTATAAAAATAACACACGACAAAATTTGATTAAAAGTGCATGAAAGAGTGTAAGAAGAAAGTGCTTATAGTATTCATTTTGCATCACATAATATAACTCAGTGTATGCTAATATACTTTTAAAAAGTCTTGTCATATATCTTTACTTATTAGGATGTCTTCATCGTTGTCACGTTAGCTTTTTATTTAACTTTCTCTTATTAAACTATTTAATTTTAATGGTTTAAACTCTCATTGGACTCTACTATGAGATCCATTCTTATTTCACTTTTCATTCATTTTTTTACAATATATATTACATAAAATACATTTTTTCACGCAAAACAATTAAATATTTTTAATTAGTGAGAAATTATATATTTTACAAATAATAGCATAAATTTTTTTACCCAAAAATACAATTAATTTAAAAATAAAAAAATTAAATTGTACTCAAATAATTGAAATTTACTATATAAAAATTGAACAATTACAAATATGTTATGCATAATAATAAAAGTACATAAAATAATATTAAAAATAATTTTGTGGATTTTTTATCTAAAATTTTAATAAATATTTTAATACCACTATATTAAAAAAAGTTTACATTAAATTGAAAAAGAAAGAAAAAATAAAAAGAAAACAAAAAAATAAAAAAATAAGACATGAAAAAATAAAAGAAGAAAATACTAAACACAAAATAAAAAAAAAATAAAAAAAACTATTGTTGGCCGTTGAAGCTCTACAACAAAAGAGAATACAAAAAACTGGCCTTGAATGATCTAAGGCAAAGAACCATGAGTTAATTATGTCATGTATCCCAAATAAAATATTAAATTTGATAAATTGACTAAAACAATTTTAATTTTTACAAATAGAAGTACAGTTAAATTTTGTTGACAAATGTCAATTTTTTAGAACTTGGTTTGAAAAATGTCACTTTGGAGACTTCTGAATACATTTAAAAATAAAACGATTTTTACATTTGGACACCTTTGTAGACTTTTGAAAATTTTTGGAGACTTTTGAAATTTAGTATTTTTGTGAGAAGTTTCACACGTGTTTCCATTTGAGAGAATGTATTTAAGGTAATGCTATTTGTCAAAATCAGTATTTTATTTTTGAATAAAGGTATTATTTTCCCAAGAACCACCCAATGGCAGACCAATGAGTAGAGGAACCAATGGTTCTTCGAGGCCTAACAATTTATGTCTGCGAGTTGTATTAGTGTCGTGCTGTGTTAAAGTTTTCAAATCTGTACATAACCTACTTATTATAAATGTTACACCACATGGAATGATACCTTTAATACATTTAATAATACATATAATTGATTTAAGTAAATAATCGAATTGTTATAAACTGATTCATTAAATGATCTAATATGGTTCTTAAATAGGTTGTATTGACAGGTTACATCTCTATGCAATTAAGTTAAATGGGTTAAATTCGTGTCGTAAATATGTTAAGCGTGTCAAATCCTTGTATAGCGGTCTTTTTTTTAATGTAATTTATGACTTATTTTTAAATGTTATAAAAATGTCGACCATTTTAGGACTTGAAACACATTTATACCAAACTCAAACTCTATTAAGAGCAGGGAATATTGTGTGTGTAATCATAACATGTCAAAATTGTCACCCCTACCTCTTATCATTGAGTTTATTTATCTCTTATATGATTTTTAATAAAATCTGTTAATTAGAACTACGGGTCATTCTTATGTTTTATTGGGGCATGATGATGAGCATGCTATCATAAGCCGCTAAAAAAAATTGGGAAAGTCTCGAAAAAATCCTAATTTTGCGGCACGATCTGCCACGCCATTGATGATTCGAGGGGAACGGGCAAGTTACTCAGTAAGAGCAGGCTAAAAGGTCATGAGAGGGTGGACAATGCGTATGAAATTTTCACATATACAGTCCGTGAAAGACTTCGTTATCATCCTCCTCCATCATCTTTATGCAGAAAGTGAATATGCACCCTTCTGGAAAGATAGAAGCACCAATGAGAGCAAAAAGAAAATTCACTTTATCATTTCTGTATGCATGAATGCTACAACCTAACAGTTTATACAGACAAAGTGTTGAGACATGCAACTTCAAATGCAGCCACCGAAAGGTTGCATCAGAAACTCTGCCGTCTTCATGTTGTTCCCGTCGACGTCTTCTGTTCAAACAAGAGTATATGATTCTTTGTTCCACCAACTGGTTACACGTTGAATTAAGACTAAACGGGAAAACAAGTCGACTAGTTTCTCAGGACTTGAGTCTACAGGTTTCTCAAGATTGTCTATCTGCAACATGTCGATCATGGCTACAGTGTAACTCATTTTCATTTGTGTGATTAGGGCTGGGAGCTGTTTCATGGACACTTGTTTCAGTGGCAACATCATCATCGTCATCTGCAGTATACTCGGACGCTGAGCTAGCATCCATATCCTTTTCTGGAGAGTCGAGCTGCAAACATTCTGGAGCTTCGCTGCTGTAGTTTACAAATTCATGTGTTCTGTTGGAGTGCACCAAGTTTTCTTTCTTTACAACATTCAACACAAAACCATCACTGTGCCTCTCAGGCTGCAAGAGATCACCTTCACCAACCATAATACTTGAACCAGTTGATGTTGTTCTATTGGTAAAATCCCTTCGATCAAACTCGCTCTCTGAATTTCTCTCTGGTGTTGTTACCCTTGAGCTCTGATTAAATGGATCTGGACCTCCTGGCCACGCCCTCAGAGAGATAGGATTGGACGTCAAACCTTTGGTATAATCAGTATCAACATGAAGACTTTCGACAAAGTCAATAAACTTATTTGCTGAAGTAGTTTTCATCAAGGGGCCACCAGATCTCGTCCAGGAATTTACATCTACACCTTCAGATTCACTGTCACTTCCGTCATGTATATTGCGGTGGGAACGATCATATTTACCAGTAGGTGTTCCTGCTCCAGACCCACTAACTCCATGATGGAATGTGTTAGCAACATCAGCAAGGACTTCTTCTTCAAGTGAGCTGGTGGAGTTCTCCCGTGCAATGCAGTTCCAGGAAGGAATTCTTCTTGATGCGCTAAATTTGACTGCGTTGTTGACTGTGCTTGGCAGACCATGAGAAGCAGCAGCAGCTCTTTCAGCGCTTCTTTTGAGCCTGCGGATGTGGTTGAGGATAGCAACACACTCATCAAGAGCAAGCTCAATACCACAATTAGCTTTTATGGCAGAAAG
>CAODLS012887767.1:0-15012 GCA_948243855.1 Flueggea neowawraea
AACTTACTGCTTCTCTTCCATCTGTTGTTCAGCTGGAATCTCAACTGCTGGTTCCTTTTCAGGCTTAGGAGGAGACTTTTTCTTCTTATTTTTCTTGTCCTTCCAACTCTCCACCCGATTTTTCCAGATTGGATTCCCGAACTCATCGTTCAATTCTTCAGGAAACATTAGAGTGAGGCATTTCACCAACAGTCCTCTCAACTACAATAAAGAAATGAATATGATTGAAATAATTATGCAGGACTTACCACTGTCCACAGTCGACACACTGCTAATATGTCTTGCGTGGATTCCAACATCCTGTATGAACCAAGATCAAATAGAGAAAGCCATGAGAATCCTAATGACTGAAACTTGGTGAAGAACACATTGAACATTGAATTAGCCATTACAACTGGCTCATATCATCAGATAATTTTCTATAACTTATACCTGAGGATTGTTGGGAGCTGCCATAGTTGATTGGTTGCCTGATGCCTTGGCTTCGACATCATCCAACAAATTCTCTGAAAAACTCAGCAAAGATGTAAATTAAAGATTTCAATAACCTTCCAACTTCAGGAGGAAACAATCTTTAACATGCACAATCAACAACCAAATGAAGATGTAAATTAAATTCAGCAAAGAAGAATATTAAAGATAAGGCAATACAATCATAAGGAGAGCCACAGTGCAAGCATACTTTTTAAGCCTTCCTTGATCTCATACTCGAAACAAGACTTGCACATGGGGTAGTTACATTCATGGCAAGCCACAAACAACTCTCCATTGGCATTCAACCCCACCTGCTCACCACAGGTGTGGCACACAGGAAATCCAGATTCCATCATTTCTTTCCTAAGACCCCGAACTCGAATGCTGTCAAAGGGCCTATCTCTACTTTCTCAACTTGGTTTTGGTCTAGTTTTTATATATATCAAACGGCACAAGCAAAGGAAGCAGGGTGTCAGATGGAGGGTGTGTTGAGTCATTTTTGTAATGGTAAAGAGAGGTTTGAGGCAGGTGATTGGTGGGGTCTGGAGGTTGAGGTGTTGGTGTCATTTGTGTTGCAGAGAGTGAGAGAGATGAGAAGCAATGTCTATGTCGTCGGGTGACAGAAGAAAGAGTTCAAATTTTTGCGGGAATTTGAAGAAAGGTCTCAGTTGTTGAAGTTGCATCTCCAACCAACAATCTTTGCATACAAGTCCCACTCTCCCCCAACCCATAACCGTACAAATGTCCATGTCCAACTTCGATCTGGGCCTCTTCAGTAGCATAAGAACCATGAGAAGGCAAGACCCAATATAGATACGTCCTCATGGCTCGGAATGTCAACAAATTCTCTCAGCCAAAAAAAAAACTGTAGAACCAAGAAGGTTTTTGTTTGTAGTTATGAAACTTTAAAGAAAAGTTTCAGTCGAGTTGCTGTAGTAAAATATTTTTTTGATAGTTGTTTGGTAGTAATGATAGAAGTTTTCGTTGTAGAAAAGCAATTAATAAATCGAGCAAACTAGAAAAATTCAAGGGGATACGATGCGTTCAGACTAATATTATCAACTACCGTCCTTTAAAACAGATTAACTTCAACTAGCACTAAATAAATAAAATGTATTTGTACAATCATACGAACTTGTAGCAGCAGAAATTATAGCGATATTTTAACCTGTAAGACGATGAGCACTATCTCGGTCAGGATCAGTTTTCGCATATTGGAGCAACGAAGTTACTTCGGCAAAATCAATCAGTGAACTGATTGATACTTGTGAAGAGCTGGGTCCGGACATCTTGACATAATATTTGGTCTTCAGAAAGGGGAAAATCTCTCCTATGTGCAAAAAACACCACAAATCTTGCAGAACTGAAGGATTTCCTATATAATTTATGAAACCGAGTAGACCTTTACCACTTTTGTTGTATCACAAACAACAAGATTCTCTGATTCATTAGGAGTGGTGCAGAGCCAATTGACCTGATAAAATGGAGAATGTGAGATGAAAAGATTATAGCAAGAGCGAAACAAAGCTAATATACATCATAAGAAGAAAATTCCGGGCATACACAACAAACACCTACCTTTTTGCTCAAATTGATATTGAGGTGCAGCACGTTGTCATTGTTTCCAGCTTCCACTGCATCATGATAGCTGGAATAATCCCAGACCTTCACTGACTTATCATTCCCACCAGAAACTATGAACCTTCCCCTTTGCCCGAACAATGAAAACCCAACACAAGAGACGGCAGCATTGTGGCCACCCAAAGTGTAATCCAAGTGCAACCTATTTCCTCCATTCTGATCAAGAGTTCCTCTGCCTGTAACCGTCCCACCTACTTTAGATATTGCTTGAGATCCTTTGTGTGCTTTTCTAGAGTTTCTTGATCCAATAGCAGCAAGTTCTAATTCAATATTAATTACATCAACAACCCCATCTCCCCTAGCCACATATATTGCCCGACTTTTCTAACATATCTACATCTGGAACTGCCATTGCATGAACAAAAGTCGGATTCAGACATTGTGCAGAGCTGTTGGCATTCTTCATGTCGGGCAAACCTGTAATAATCAAAGGCAGTGAGACTGAGAATAATCCAAGAAAGGAAAAGCAAAGGAAAAAGAAAACATAAAAATCAATAACAAGAATTCACTAAATATTACATTGAAACTTGAGTATCTTACATTAAAAGCATAAAAAAGAAGGAATTATTAATGCAGTATGCTACTGAGGTTGACTTAATGGCAAACAAGATTGGACTATATTATTGGAGGGAGAGCTCGTCTGATATAAGAAACATACCAAAATCTATAATTTTTATTGGACGCCTTCTAGAGAAGTCCCACATGATAAGCTTTGAGTCAAGGCCTCCAGTATTAACTGTCAAAGTCCATCATAGTGTTAATGATCAAAACATAATTGTGTTGATACTCCAAATCCACCATGGAAATACCAGAAACCACCTCCCTATTCCCTTAAAAATCCATTAATTGAGTTCATAATTAAGAATGAATGATAAAGTATGAACTAATTAGTACCTTCCCAAGGTCTCCAGGGAATGAATTGCACACTACTACACATCTATGATACACTTAAGGAAGCATCACAAAACGTCACAGAACATCAATAGAAAAGTGTGAAAAAGATTTGTCATATCAAACAAGATAAAAGTAAAATTGAAAAGAAAAAATAAAAAAGAAATTAAGCATCTACAGGCTACAGCAATAAGAAATGTTGTAATGAGTTGCCAACAAACAGATGAGTACAACTATAAGGCCTTCAGATAAACCTACTATAAATAAATAGACAGATAACTCCTGTAACACACAAAAAAAGTAGCAAAAATTGAAATTCTATCTAAGAGGTAGATATCGCATAACAAGAAAGGATACACTTGTATGGCCAGCTCTCAGGGTTTTATAAAGGCAATGCTGATTGATGTCAATAATCTGCCATGAAAACAAGACCATAAGCTTTAAATTTTGAGCCAAAGAAAAGAGGAACACAGAGACCATTAAGTATTATATGAGATATAGTAGGCAACTCATATAAGCAATTGATAGAAGGTTGAAGATAAATCAGAAGGATGACAAATAATCTTGGCCATAAACAACTCTATAATCTAATCATAGTTTAAGATGTTCTAGTATCAAATGCAAGAACTCTTCGAATTATTTATTTTGAAATGTCGATCAACCTCATAAACTATATTGACATTTTAGAATTACAACACCACTCAGACATGCCTATTGGGAACATTTCCAGCAAATAATCAAGAACTATTGGAAAAGGTACCTTAATGTCACCACTGTCATCTGAAGATCCAATGAAAGCTGCTTTAGAGTTGCAGCAAATCTACACAAAAGATGCAGAAAATATTAATCAGAACATATATGCATCCGTCAATCATATAAAGATACAAAATACCAATACTTACCTGATTTATTTCATCCTTGTTATAATTGTAGATCTTCAAAGGACTCAATGGGGATTCCTTCAAACAGAAAAGATATAATTTTGAAACTACTAGATAATTATTATCATCATCAGAAACACAGAACAAAGAGAGCCACAATTAAAGTATATAATGCTGTTAACAAGAATAAAAAAAAAAGTGTTGGTAGAAAGCCAATAAGGGAGAGCCTCAATACTATTCTTTCTTCTTGTATTTGACCTCACAAGTCACAGGTATTAACAGTTAGAACCTTCAATTTCCCTCCCCACATCCCATCCCAAAACCACTTTGCCGGACTTCATGAGTAAGTATCAACTATCAAACTAGTAGCAAGTTTCTCATTGTGTACGTGATAACAAATCAGAAATGAACAGTGCCAACAATTTGATAAAATTTTGACGCTTACCATTCGCATGTCAAAATTTCTGATTCCATTTCCCGGAGAGACGTACAAAATATCTTCATTTACTGAACCATCCAATACAAACTTGATCAAACAAATAGCTTCCTAAATAAACAAAATCTCCGCTTCTCCTTTTGAATTTTTAGATACTCATATTTCAAGCAGTCGGAGTTTGAACTAATATAAAACAAAACTTAATTCCCGTATGCAGAGTTCTTCGACAAGTTTAGTTTCATCATTAGTGCATCATATGAATAAAACTTGAGGTCAAATTTTGAACTTTCACCTGTCTTGAAGCACAATGAATTAACAGGCTCCGGTCCAATCTCCAATACACGCTGAACGTCTCTGCAACGCATATCGAACCAGCATACGCAACCACCCTATTTCACTCTACAACATTAATCATTAACACACTGCAACTCCAATCATAAATATGTAACTTAACAGTATATTTTTCAGATAAAAAGAATACCGCTACGAGTTTCAATTAGGTCCAGCTTACCTCGCCGGCCGTGGCGACGAAGCTAGGACGGTCACATGACGCGACGCAGCACGTGGCGGTGGCTTTGTGACCTCTCAGTCGTCTCGGCTCTGCCATGGCTGTCTTGTGTGTCTCGCTCTCCATTAGCGGCTGCTAGGCGCTTACTCCGTCGTGCTTCGGCTGTCAATAAAACTCCGGGTTGGGCCGGTTTGGTTTGGTTACTAAAATGCCCAACTCATGGTTTCTCACGGGCCTACCTGGAAATCACTTTTTTATTAATTAATGGTTGCGTCAAATGAGAAAATTGATTGAAGCTAATGGCGGTTAGGTCGGGAAAGTAGGGAAACTTGGAATTGATTAAATGAGAAGGTGAACAAATAATAAAACATTGCAGTTAGTTTTTGTTTTGGTCTATTGTTTAGGAAAAGGAAAGTCAAAGAGGAAATGATAAAGAGTAGGGGTGATAATTTTCGACATTAACTGTTTAAGTGATATGACTCGATACGAAATTAAATGAGTTTGAATTTGTCATAAACGGATTTAGGTCATAAATGGCTCAACCCGTTTAATCTGTTTATGACACATTTAACTCAAACGGGTTAACAGGTTAATTGACCCGATTCCAAACCACTAACACGTTTAAAAATATTATTTAATATTTATGTTGAGAATTATAATTTTTTAATTTATTTTATAATTTTAATTGTTTTGTATTTGATTTACTTTTATTTAGAATATTATTGTATTGGTGGATATTATAAATCTATATTTTTAGTTGAAGTTATTTTAGTGTTAAATGTGTATTTATTTGTATATTATAAATAGGTTAAATATGTTAAATGAGTTTTATCGTATTAAACGTAAACGGGTTAACACACGTGACCCGTTAACAATAAACAGGTCGTGTCGTGTTAACCCGTGTATTAATCGTGTCATGTTCGGTTTGGGGTTAAATAGATTTAGGTCATAAATGGTCAACTTATTTAATCTGTTTAAAATTTGGATTATAAACAGGTTAACCCGTTTAGATATAACACGAAACAAATTGTCACCCTAATAAAAAGGGTTAGGCATGTGAAGTGGAATTGGCATGACATTGAAAAGGTGAAAGGGCTTCACTTCGCATATATGTTGTTGTATCTTCTGAAATATTCCAATTCTCCAATCAAGGAAAAGCAATACATGTCTTCACGGGCTTCATCCGCCAAATCCAGCCAATATCTTCGTACACTCTAAATTTATGTTCAAAAGAATTTGACTGCTATCATGTACGGTTTATAAACCGTGAAAATTGATGTCTGTAAAAAAAAACCATGAAAATTGATAATAGTTCATGATAAATTCATTTGCAATACTGAATTTCACATAAGTTTCATAGCTTAGTTGGTACACATATTTGAGATCATAAGATTCTCAGACATTAGATGGATGAAATGAACCTTTTTTATAGAATTTAAGAATATAAGATGGGTCTCCCCTATATGAGACCCGATCTATTAAAAAAAATATATATATATTGGGAATTTTACAATATTAAATTTATATAAATATTTTAGTAATACTTGTAATTTGATAATAGGATGGTCATTTTTAGCTTTAATAGTTCTAAAGAATTATTTTTGGTAGAAATCAAATTGAGTTGAAAATGGATGGTTCAAATATAAAACAAAGTTTGAAGTTTCAATTCGAATTCGGCTTTAGTTTTGACATTGAAAATTTTTGTTAGTACATAGACAGAAATCCAAGGCTTAGATCGATTGATTTTTGGTAGAAATCATACTGGAAAAAAAGAGAAGATTGAATCGAGTTGAAAATGGATGATTCAAATTTAAGTCAAAGTTTAAATTCAAAGTTAGACGGTAGTTTTGAATTTCGATAGTGAAAATATTGGTGGTTAATAAAAGGAGAGAAATCCAGGACTTGTAACCACATTTCATATCATCAACATTAACAGATATGAATAGAATTTTGAATCAAGGAACCAAATCTTTCGAAAATCATGATCCACATAATTAAAATTTAAACAAAAATAACTCAGAAACTTCAAAATTCACTGTATTAAAGCCAAAATGACTTAACCGGGATGCAGGGAAGATCTGAATTTGGACATTATGAAGTTATTCATGTACGTTCTAAGCATAGTTAAAAAAGGGCAAAAAGACATTAAAGTAAAATTACAGCATTGTAATTTGCAGCTTTCTACGACTCGCATACTCTATGACAAGACAATTTATTTACCACACACAAAAAAGAAAAAAACCGATTTATCTGACAGTACAGGCAACGGCGTAAGCCCAAGACTTAAGATGCTGCCTCATGGCCAAACCGTCATTTAGCGGCGGCATTTTCTCTTGATACGTTGGCAACATTGGACTTCCAAACCCACATGTCTGAGCCGTCTCCTCCACAAACCCACCACAATTCTTGTAGTAATTCACTCCAAACCCCATGTCAATCTCTCCCAGTACCTTTCTCTTGCTTCGTCTCTTTCGTCTCTTCCCTTCCTTTCTCGAACTTGAAATTTCTGCCTCCTGATGGTCAACGAAGATAGCCGGGGTTTCCACTCGCTGTAGTGACTCAACTTCAGCTTCAAATTCCCCACATTTGGGACACTTGACGGTCACAGACTCGGCATTTGGTGTCTCAGTTTGGACAATTGGGTGAACAGGTTCCGCAGGTGGTGGTTCTTCTAGTGTAGTGCCAATCTCAGAGACGAAGGCATGAACAATTGTTTGTGATGTTGGAACTAGTACATTGGAGAAGAACCAGAGAGTGTCTAAGCTGTCCATGAGTTCAAAGTCTCCCATGACCAAAACCAAGCAAACAAGAGAAAACCAATGGGAACGGAATATATAACTCAACTTCGGAAAGAGAAGTGCCTTTTGTATTTGGAAGGGACTGTGTTGAAACGAGTGATTAAAAGAACAGAGAATGCAGAATTCTCGTTCTTAATGTTTCAATGACCAGATTGGCCCTTTATGTATTGAATACGGAGAGAACAGCAGGGCCATATTAGTCTTTTGATGAAGTAGAGAGCTTGATTCAGTGGGCTGGACGGCACGACAGAGGGCAAATTAGTAGATAGGAGAGAGAGGGAAGAATAAAGTTTCGTCCAACGGTCGAGGACAACGTGGATACAATTTGAAAACCACTAAATGCTAATTATTAATACAATTATTCTCATTCTAATAATCCTTTCATGTATCGCATAACATAATTTCTTCTTAAATGTTGTATTTTTTTTATAAGTGTTGTAAAATTATTTTTTTCCCGTGTCAAATTATAATAATAATAATAAATAAATAAAAGTAATACATTTCAAATTACATTAATTGAGTATTTTTCTCGCATAATTTGAGTACAGTTTCAACTAAAAAAGATTGAGTATAGTCGTAGAAGAACATGTGAATGTATAGTGTTCACAGTATATTTTTGCAATCTCTTAGATGGTGAACAAAAAATGAAACAAGCTCCAAGAAAGGGAACCATCCCCGGGGGGATTCAATTCTGACTTGTTTCCTTGAGAGCAACACAAAAATGGAAGAAAGCTTCAGATATTAAAATCACTGAAAAAGCGGGACAGGAAAGGAAAGGAAAGAAATTTACAAGTCAACAGATTGAGAAAGGAAAGAATCTCAAGGGGAGTGGCAATTTTGAAATACTTCCTTGAGGAGCAAAGCAGGAAAGGAAAGGAAAGCAAGACCGAGAAAGGCAATGTGGAAATCATATCCTCACAACTTGGGACACAAATGAAAGTCAAAATATTGCAAAGGATAGGAAGATAATCTCCAGGAGGAATTGATGGAATTAAAACGGGATTCTTGGCTGCCAAATGATGAGGCAAAGCAGTATAAATTGACAAGGAATAACGATAGAAAGGCTTTATTCAACTCTCCATAAACTAACCCCTTGTAGACTCATGAGTTTTATTTCATACGTCTTTTCATAATTTATCAGTTTTCGTGTTAGCAATTAAGCGAGTTCTTCACCATCAATTTCCTTGTAATTGTTTTCGGTTTGTGTTTTGTTATTGTGTTTAAAGAAGTAAAAGACAGTATTTTAGTTCTTCGCATGGTGAAGCATGAATTGCCTCAACCGAATAAGTATAGCTCTTTAATTGTGGCCATCCGAAAGCTACTTCAGCAAAACTGGAAGGTCTCTATTAACCATGCCTTTAGGGAGTGCAACTCGGCGGCTGACTGGCTTGCTAGCTTTGCTTACACACTCCCGATTGGTACTCACTTGTTGGAGGAGGCACCGGATCCTGTAAACCAGTTGTTGGAGAAGGACGCCCAAGGGGCTTGTTACATCAGGCTTAGTAAGAGACAGAGCGTCCTTTAGGGTCTTGCTGTTCTTTGTTTCTTGCTAGTCTTGTTGGTCTGTTATTTTGTTTAGTTTCGTTCTTAGTCTTTGTTTTTTACTGTGATTCTGTTTTTTGTGGTTTGTGGGTTATTCTTATTTTTTATTATGATTGTAACCAAGATATTCCTCCATCATACGTGAGAATTATTAATAAAATTTAAGAGGTGCTGCCTTCTTTTATAAAAAAAAAAAAGCAAAAGATCCAAACTGATGATTTTTGTCCCTTTAATAATCCTCAATTGTTTGAGCAAAGAAATCAGATTTCGAGTGCGATTCTTGTTTAATATTTTCATTGAATATTTGGTTTAGGAACACCGAAATTTCTTAGCACACTCATTAATTCACAATTACTTAAAGCACAACATTGTCTTCCCAAAATTTATAAGCAAATAAGGGGAACATATAGTTTTGTTTTGTTTTTGGGTGTTTTTTATCCGAAGTCTTACACCATGGAAGATTCTTAAAGAGTTTGGTTAACATAATAAAACAGAAATATGTATAATTTTTAATGTAGAAATAGATTTTTTAATCTACATTGCATTTCAATTTTCAAACATGGACATTGTTTACGGGATTAGGAAAATCAACGGAGATAGTCTGCCATCATTGAGGAAAAAAAATATCAAAAGGGTGATTATGATTGATCGACAATATGAGTGACTCTTGCGCAAATTATAGTTTATTAATTTGCATTTTTTTTACTTCAATTTGATTAATTATTGCAGAATCGATAACTACATGGCTCCAATGGACACACAGAAGAAGGGGTCAACATAAACATATCAATAATTAATTGCTCTGGTATACTCTTTTTCGCCGATTATAATATGTTATAGGCTAATCTTTTTTTAAAGAATCAACTAATTCAAACGAAACAATAGCCCCAAAAGATACACTAAACAATACACTTTGATTTCCACACCAGCTACGCTCCAATTTATATTCGTCCCCACATTTCTATCCAACAATACTTTCGATATACAACAATATTTGAACATAAATTAACATTCTAGCTATTTTGATTTATGACATATTTTTATTTTTGTATTCATTTTTTTATATCAATCTCCTATATTTGTATTAAGTCCGTTAGAACAAACAAATTCTAATACATTTACTATGTTTATGAACTAAGAACTAAACAATTGAGTCGTCGAGTTGATCTAGTAGTAAGACAAATTCACATGAGATCTGGGGTTTTAAGTTCAAAACTCACTAGAGAATAGGAATTTTGCGTCATATAGGTTAAGTCTTCGTAAAAAAGCTAAACAATTGAACAATTTTTTCCTGAAAAAGAAAAATTTGAACAGACCCAGCGTAGCTAGAATAAGCGGCAAGGCATGTGTATAGTGTAGGTGAGGCGTAAGTTCGAGGTGTGATGCTCTTTGAGCCGCCACGAATATGTCTCATTTTTTATTGGACCTGCAAGTCTGCGTTGCTGAACTGCTCAATAAGCCTGAAAGAAGCGGGAAACTCCTGGACTGAGACGAGACTAGTTTCTCCAAAGGTTTATCTTCTTGAGTATGTTGCTCGAAAGACCGCTTATGTAGGTTCCCTCTCGTTACTCCAAAAAAAAAAGAATGAACAGTTTTTTATGATTTTATGGGTCCGATGGCTGGGCTAAAGCCATGAATATGATCTAGCAGTTGCATCTACTAAAGGTAGGTCACGGATTCACAGTACTATCCAGTTTAATGAATTGACGATATTTAGCTTGTGTATTGCATGTTTCACATTTTGTAATGCTATATTCTATGCGTCTCTAACATCAATTCATGGGGCCAATTTACGAGTTTATACGTTCTTGAACCTGCCAATCAATGCTTTTAAATTCCCCATTCGTTTTCGTTACTTTGTGAGATATAATCACCCACCTAGTCGAAGATAAATCACTCTCAGGCTTTTGTAGGTTGAAATTTTGGAAGCCAATGTTGAGCTAACAATCAATTACATTAAATTAAATAAAACAGTATTTCCAACTTCCATGTAAATAAAACAACCTACTTAATTTATTTTATTACAAGTGGTATGAATGTAGAATTGTTCAAAAAAAAAAAAAAAAAACTGTGAATTAATTACCGCTCATCGTTATCTAGCAGCAGATGCGACAGTATGAGCCCACCACCGGAGATTATCTTTGATATCAATCTCATTACTCAAAGATGGAATTCTCCAATTTGTCAATGGATTCTCTTTCTTATCTCTGTCCAAATCCTCCCAGGCTTCGGACAAATAAGGCCTAGAAACTGCTTCCTTGTCAGCAACGACATGACTTTCTTCTTCGTCTTTCTTTCCTAGTCTTTGCAGTCCAGGAATTATTGAAACCAAGCTTGAATCTTTATCTTCCTCAGAGAACACAAAACCCAAATCCATAAACCCTTTTACCTCTTCAAACTCCAGCTCTGATAAACTCTTGCTTAGAGCTCTCTTCCCTTTTCTCCTCCTTGTAACCTTCTTTTTATGCGGTTCTTGAACATGTGCTATTGTTGTTGGTGGTGTTGTAATTGAATTTGAATTCTGTTCTTCTGCGGTTTCTTTGCCGGAAAAGATTGTTTGGAGCCTTGGGGAGACGAAGACTGAGTCCGGAGACACGGAGTAACCCCAGTCGAAGCTTAATTTGGAGCCTAATTGATCACTCATGGATCTTGAAATCATCGTTGGGATTCTTGAAAATTCCGGTGCTAATATTGGTTTTTCTTGAAATCTGTCATCTGGGTTTGATTCAGAACCGGTGAAACTTGCCGGATTTTCATGTTTCGTGAAGATTTGCTTTTCAAACCAAAAGATATCAAAGAGCTCCATGAATCTTTCCGCTTCCATCACGGCGGCTATGGAAGCAACAAGAAGGTGAAGAATAATATGCAATTTGTGAATAAGATGGGACTCTACCACCAAGTCAAATCGTCTAATATATAGACTTAGTCTATGACTAAATTACCCTTCAACATGTCAATAAATTATTTGCACGTTTTGCAATAAGGCAAGTGATAATTATTTAATTAGGCTTTGTTTTACTTTTATTTTCCCAGTAGGGAGCTTTTCCCGGAAACTAAAGTGAGTGCAACGTGTAGAGGGGTATGACGTGGCTTTAAGATGAAGCAAAAAAGGAAAAGAAATAATTGAGTGTGGTGTGACATGCAATAGTCCGAAATGGACATTAGATATGGCTGAGAATGCTGAGGATAGCCTTAGCCATAATCCAAAATAGTGAGAGTCTCAACCATAATAGATGAGATTGAACAAATCACCGAGCAATAACATGACCAGTGATGGTTTATTGCTTCTAATTTACACAAATGGATCCATTTAAATAATTCTGATGTGCACTTACCCGCAACATCTTACAATTCATCACAGATTTTGACATTTGCCCTATAACATGAAGAGGTCAATGGACCAGAACAACAACAAATTAGTGGTGGTGATGAAGGAATTATCTTCTCTTAGGTCCAAAAACGACGGGTAGATAACGTGTGATAAGTATCATTATTTCTCCCTTGACATAGGTCAAAAAACTCGGTTTTTCAGTCTAATGATCCTAGGTATTACTATTTTAAGAGTGGCCCATCATTGAAGCCGACGACGAGTCAAAATAATATACGTAGAGAGGTTATTAAATACACAAATCTGAGTTTTCCACGTGCGTATCAAGCCGCGGTAGTTTCATGGTCTCAGCAGACTTGCGGTTGCCACTGGCACGGTTGAGCGGAGCAGTGGAGACTGGAGAGATTGGTTATAAATTACTTGCACTATTTTTTTCCTCTCATGACCATTTTAAAATATTTGTTCACTTAATTAATCCTTGTTTGTTTTGAGAAGCACTAAAATTGATTTGAGACAATTTTGTAATTTGAAAACTTACTACTTTATATAATCTTTTTTATAATTTTAAAGATGTTTATTGTCATTTGAATTGTCCGTTTAGGTTATATTATTATTGTATATTAATTACAAGAACTTTATGTTTAAAATATCAAATAAATCAACGATATTAAATTGTTAAAATATTGCTATTTTTTTCTTGAAGTAAAAAACACAGATTGTCCCTCAACTTCATTCATTTTTCTTATAGATAGTTCCTCAACTTGATTCATTTTGTTCACTCACCGATGAGAAGCGCCGACATAATCGCCGAAATCAATAAGCTTGAGCCTGTGTATTTGATTGCTGGGTATGTTAGGATTTCAAATTCTTCGTTGCTTTCCCGATCACTTAGGATTTCCTTCCCAATCTTTGAGAAGAATATGTCTGGAAATTGTCTTCATTCGATGGACTAGTTTCGTTACGGGATAGTGTTGAGCATGGTGGCTTTGATGGGAAGAATTGATATTTTATGATTGGATTAGATATGCAAATTGGATTTTAGTATTGAGAATTTATGGGAAGAATTTATGTTCTTGGAAGAATTGAGAAGAGATGCATTTTTGTATTCAGATGTGAAATCATTTCTTGCCACTTGATTTTGGGTTTGTAATTCCAAATTAGTGCTGCGCCATTGAAGAACACTCCACCAATGACCAAAGTTGTGTTCTTTTCATAGTAAATAAATCGGATTATTATTGATATATATTTTTTAGTAATTGTCTATCATAATATTTTAATATTATAACAAATTTTATATAATTAAAAACTTTTAAATATTGTAAGCAATTTTTATTTTATAAAATTATTAATGTTTTTGATTGATTGTAATTGTGCCAAACAAGTCAAAATAAATTTAATTATAACTTCATATTGAATCAAACAAGAATTATAATTAACCATTTTGATTCCGATTCTTTTTTATTCTATTTTCAATTCTGATTCCGATTCCAAAATTTAAACTAGACAATCCCTAATAATGATGTATTGCAGTAAAACATTAACATCATTTATGTTTTATGTCACTATTTATTTGTGCGACAATAAAGCTGACGCCGTTAATAAGTTGATACTATGTGTGTTTTACTATTTAATTTAAAGAAACACCATACAAAATTCAAGCTTAATTACTAAAAGTAATAAAATTGGTTACACAAAGCGAAGTCACAATTTATGATTTTTCCCAAACGTTGATTAAGAAACTGTAATAAACAATTAGAGTGTGGCATTGTTTGTTGAGAGTAATTCTTATTTTTCTGGGATACTTTTTCTTTTTTATTGGTGAAGTAAAAGTTCACAGTAGTTGATCATTTTGGGTGGTATATTTTTAGAAGGCGAAGTTGAGCGCATTATGGCGTAGGCCATCTGAAAGATTGGCTTGGCTCAATTGCTTGAAATGAAAACCACATAAACAATAATATATTTTGTCAGTTGACCTCTGAAGAAAACAGAGGAAAACGAACCCCTTTAATTAAAGCAGCAATAATGCGACTAGTTCAGACGCGTATATATACATGAACAGAATGATGAGATTTTCAAAAAATGACATGTTTGTTTAAACACTCGTTGGTCACATGCTGTACAATGATTACCACGTGGATCAGTCCACGCTATTAATTATCTTCTTTTTTCAGAAAAAAAATAATAGAAACGATTAGTACTGAACGTTATTATACAGACTTAAACTTGAAGATTTTCTTCCATTACAGAATATTCTTTTGAATTATAGCTGACACTCAAGTCCGTGCACGAGTGTGGTCACCGTAGCACCTCACCGAGAACAAGCGGATCGAGCCCGAACAACCCAGCTCAATGCGACACAGGTCCGAGTGACAACCGGATAAATCCGGACTTACGCCGCTCCCATGTCTCGAACCCACGCAGCGAATTGAGTTCAGCGTACCCCGTTCTGCTCGGCCACCCTTCGGGAGGTTTAATTATCTTTCGCCTCTTCAATTAATTGCTTTGCTCTTACG
>CAODLS012888113.1:0-13797 GCA_948243855.1 Flueggea neowawraea
TGAAGCAAGCAGGGCACTTCTTGATCTGGAATTCCATTGCAGGGGCGTTGATGCTGCATTGTCATTGTTTACAAAATATTTGGCAGATGAACCATCCTTGAGAGGTTTTGCACTATTCTCTTTAGAAATAACTTTTTTAGGAAAAAAAAAACACTGTACCATAAAAAACTTCCTGCTTTCATTATACCAGAAAAGCTTTTATTTAGGAGTATGTTTTTACTGTACTTCCATTTCTTGGTTGCAGGACAAGTGAAGCTTGGTGCACATGCTATGCGGTTATGTCAAGTACGAGATGGATCTGAACTTAATGATGATATCAAGAATACAACGCTCGTGGCTTTGATCCATCTACTTGAGGGAAATATAGCATTCAACAATGCATTTCTTCGGCATCAACTGTTCTGCATTTTCCAAATCCTTGCGGAAAGGTGTCTACAAATTTCCGCATTTCCTGATCTTATTTTTACTAACTTGTTAAGATAATCATGGCAAGATCATCACTGAGATAGACAATCCAACCACATGCTTTTTGTGGGCTGCCTGAAGATTTAGTCCTAATTCCCCCCGTGGCCGATTTGGTCATTGCAAACATTCTGCTTTCAAATAAATTGTCAACAGGATTGCTACTACAAACAGAAGCAATAAGATGGGGGAAAAATTGTTTGCATACAACAAAGAAATGGTTTTTCTCATGGATTTGTTTATTACCTTCATCATATAGTCAATCGCTGTTATTTGCTCTCTGTTGTCAAAGTCTTAAACAAGTTAACTGTGGATCGTTTTGATTGTCAGTGAAGCTCGGTTACGCATATCAGAATGTTGGACGAGATCTGACTCACTTTTGCTTTTCAGGCCTCCCACACTCTACGGAGTTCCCAGAGACAAATCGGTGCATGTTAGTGATGCTGAAACTTTTGAACCGAAGAATATTTTTGCAACTCCTGCACCTGTTATGGACACGCAGCCTGTAGAACCTGCTGCGCCGATGCCAATATCTCGGCAAGATATTTTAGCCGTTCCAGAGATTCCTAATGAGCCAGAAATAGTTTTCAACAAGGATGAACATAGAGTGGATCTGACTACTTTGGAAAATAACAAGGAAATAGAAATAATTCCAATCAGTTTTGAACAGAAGGTGGATTTGACTGTTCCGGAAGCTTCTAAAGAGGCAGATACCATATCCAACAATCACGAAAGGAAGAAGCCTGTTGTGAAGATTAGAGTCAGGCAATCAGCTGCTTCCAGTAGAGCTGAAGAGGCCGATAATCAAACAGTTGAGAGGTGTCAAGGCAGACCTTATAAAACTGACCGTGCGGCTACCAGCTCTGTTTCTGTGGATGCACCCCAAAGGAATTCTGCTGCTGAAGCTGTGAGTATTAGCAATCAAAATCTCGATGAAGTCAACTCAGGTATCGATCGTGGATCCCGAATGACTGCTAGCATTGGAAGCGTGAAACTTGCAAGCGATGATGACAATTTTGGAAAGGAGCTTCGGTGCACGGCTGATTCAAGCATAGTTTCTGCGCACCTGCAGCCTGAAAGTGACCATCCATCTCCGTTCGCTGGTGTTCAGGATAACAATGTGGATGCTGACGCCCAAAAGTTTGCTAGTCTACAATCTCTTTCAGTTGGAAAGGTTGATGGAGATGGTGGTCCATTAGGTACCATAGTGTCATCCTTCCATGAAAAAGATAAAGAGAAGAAGAAAAAGAAATACAAGGAAAAGAAAAGGAACAAGGAAGATCGTAAGCGGCATCGTAATGATCCTGAATATCTAGAGCGGAAGAGACTTAAGAAGGAGAAGAAACGGAAGGAAAAGGAGATGGCGAAATTGTTGAGCGATGAGACTAAGGTGCCTGCTGGGGAGACATCGAGCAAGAAAGAGGAACCCGGTGCGAAGACAGCAACTGCAGAATTGAAACCGAGTGAACCCAGTTTTCCAAAACCAGAAATGATTAATGTTGAATCCAAACATGAACCCAGTGAATCCGGAGGCACGACGACAAACGTTGATGTCAAAAGCAAGCCCCAGGCACCGGAAGGTAGTTCAGTCCCCAGATTTCGAATTAAAATCAAGAGTAAGACGCTGAATAAATCATGATGTATGTAGTTATTGTTACATTTAAAAGACCCTTCTTGTTGGGACTAACCTTTGAGATTGTTAAATTTTAGGCATTTGTAGTATTAGAGCTTTCATATGATGAATCGTTTTCTATTTGTTAATGAAACTTCGCGGATGCATTCAGATGCATATTAAAATTCTATTCTTGTTTTTGCTCGCTCAACCATAAACCTAATTATTGTTTTCTAATGTCCATCAGTAATAAAAGGCATACTGCAAAAGTTGTTTTGATTTCTTTGTACCCGCAAAGTTCAGAGATCGGTATCTTATTCTCGTTTTTCATTTTTCAAACAGAGGGTGATTGTGCTTTTGTCTCATCTAAATTCATAAAGCAATTCTTTCAGCAGTAGGGTTTTCTCCAGGCCGTAAAAGTAGGGTTTTCTCTGGAAGATTTAAAAGGTAAAGAATAAAATGGGCAAATCTTTTCAATGAAAAGATATATTTGTTATTCAAACAAGATGTCGAGTCACTATCCTGTAAGGAACAGAAAAGTGGGCGATAGAGTAGGATTCTGTTGGTAGATTTCGAGGATCTTGCTGTTCAAATTTGGTCACAACAACGAATGAACAGTCAAAAGAAAAAGCGTGTTTTGTCAGATTGAAAGAGGTTCTTTTTTGTTTTTTTTTGAACTGGGTCAGATTGAAGAGTTTCAGTTCTATGGATGCCATCCAAAGCAATGCAAAGGTACCTTTAGTAGGTTTATACTTTCCAGGGTCATGGGGTGATGCTATGTACGGTTTAGCAAGACCGCCTCTTTAATGCCTTTGTTGCTCTTTGTATTACCACAAGAAAGCTACTCTGACTCATTTTGTGATCTCTGCCTATAATATTGAATCATCCCCTCACTAGCTCTAACCAAAATATGTACAATACCCTATGCTTCTGTTGGATTCGTTTTATGAATGCTCAACGACCATGTAATACATTTTAGTTTAAAAGAAACGCTCTCTTTGTTTTACCCAAACCACCGTGTTTCCAATTTGATTGTGTTTTATTTGCAATAAATTGTGCACGTAGATTGAACAGTTAAAATATGAGAAAATTGAAACATTCTTTCGAAACTGAAATATACATAAACTTAGCTACCTTAAACAAACACATTTGATCAAACGAAAATAAATGATGCGCACTGGCTGAATTGACACACATGTATTGTCGGCATGTTAAAAATCTAGCCATTGTCCACTCGCAAGGGTTACCAATCCAAGAGCTTGAGTTGGCTGAATTGATATGTCGCATTAGTGAACAAGTCAAATTTATCCGTCAACGTATATGATTTGTTGCAAATTCAATTATGTTTGTAATACTAAAATTTAAGGTAATGCCTAAATGGGATTGGCATTAACAACTTTTGTGATCATATGTTAAAAAGACGTGATATGACATGATGGGATTTGGGATTGGTCACGCGTAATCCTTAGCCCCAACACCTTCGCCACCGCATGTTGGTATCATGTATTTCTGACCCAACATCCAACCATATTCTTTTGTTTCAAGTTCAACTCTCTCGTTATCGTTATTTAGGAGAAATGTCCCGTTTTGTTTAATTTTCATTCTCACTTCATTTTTTTCTCTTTTTTTTAAAAATAAATGTTTATTTTGCTGGGAAAATTGCTTATTAGAGATGTGTAGCAATTACGTTCTCATCGTATGCTGATCATCCGGTCTATTTGCTTGTATGACACGAGATCTTCATCATAATTGATATTAGTTCTATCATGATACATGACGAGTTAAGATACTGTCATGTGCGAGAGAGATGTTGGAAAATGCGGTCCATCCATGACCGGTGAACCGAACTTGGTCGATCGAGGTGTGAACCGAGATCATGGACCGAGACCAATTAAAAAGCTCAATTGAGGATAATCAAACTCGCTTAGTCAAAGTGTGAATCGAGACGTGAACCGTGGCCAATTGAAAAACCCAATTGAGTTAGGAATGAAATGGGTCGGTTGGGCCCGTTAGAGGTTTATATAAGGAGCTTTGGTCCTTCCTCTCATTCAACACCAACACACACACAAAGAGAGAGAGAGAGAGCTCTCAACCGAGAGAGAGAGAGAGGTTCAACCTCCTGTCCTGAGTCCTACACAAATCACGTGTGGTATCTAGATTGCGAAACAGCCGAGCACTCCCGTTGACATTTCAACCGTGGTTTGCTCGTAAGACCAACATAGAACTAGTCCTGCTCCGCTGCAAGCTTCTGCTGGAATCGAGGTTAATAAGTCGAACCTATTTATTATACTGTTTATTAGTTAAATCGGTATAAAATTCATTCAATAACACTTTCGAAATTGTAAAATCGGCAACATTATTTAAATATCTAAAAAGGAAATAATATGTCCCTGTATAGGATCCAATAAATGCATCCTATAACAAATTATAATGTTAAGATGTCATATATCTTTCTTTTTTTTTTTTGCGATGTCCTCTCAACTTATATCAAAGTTTTAAGTTGCCCCTTGAACTAGTAACAAAACATTTTTTTTTTTACTTTAACAAATGCTTATGCTCGTAAAATGTTTGTATAACAGTGATGGTGCCATGTCAACACTCGCACTCTGGTCTTTATATGCTGCAAAATTTACAAGTTGAGGGTATGATTTAAGCATTGGTGCAGTTTGGGTTGACAAATTAATTTAAGATGGAACAAGTGTAGATGTACTTTTCAATTAGAGTACGAGGCATTTATTTCAAGATTAGAGACATAAAAGAAAGAGAGAGAAAGAAAGAGGAAGGCAGGAAGAGCAGCCCCTACAAGAGATTTGAGTTTGTTGGATATTGCACCATCAAAACTTATATTCTATCCTTTTTTTTTTTGGTCAGCAATGAAAAACTTGTATTCATCCAAATATGTCTCTATTACACAGAACTTCAGAATAAAATAGAGGATTAAGACTCCAGATGACAGAACAACTGAATACTAAACAAGAAATATAGACCAAAAGCGCCGGTTTA
Organism: Flueggea neowawraea; assembly: GCA_948243855.1. Classification (NCBI taxonomy): domain Eukaryota; kingdom Viridiplantae; phylum Streptophyta; class Magnoliopsida; order Malpighiales; family Phyllanthaceae; genus Flueggea; species Flueggea neowawraea. The sequence goes on from CAODLS012888113.1 coordinate 5,078, forward strand.
GTAGCCAAGCGAGAAACCACTGAAATTCAACATAATTCGCACTATGAACAATGGGGAATATGACTCTATCGTCCTTTGATCTCTTTACGGTCTTCAATGCTCATATCAAAGCATTTCACAATCCCTGTCGAGTGTCGTCCTTAGCTAGGAGTATGTAGGACAGTATGCCTACTATCTCTCCAATGTGATCATTTGAAATTGAGACTGTCTTCGATTTATATTCTTAGTAGCATCTTTAAGAATTTGATAGACAAAATTTAAAATTTGTAAATTTACAAAAATTGTATTCTGTGTACGAGTAACTAGCCAACTGAAGCAGCATTTGGACATTTAAAATGTATGAACTGCTAACCCGAAAAGACTCATAAAAAATGTTCACAATAATGTATATAAATATGCTCCTAACTATCACATAACTCTATCTTTATTTTAAATAATTAGAAATTAATATTTATTTACATGTTTGCATTAACTAGTAGTCAATTTGTACTAAAATCAACTATAATACTAAGAGGTAGTGAGTTTAATTCTTTTTGAGAGCACATAAAATGACTTATATAAAAATTAGTAATCAAATTTTTAACTTTTTTTGTTTTGATTAATCGAATATTTAACCCTTAGTATTGTAGACTATCTCATAATAATGGTAGTAAGAAAATTGCTGAGAGGTCCGGAGTATGACGGGTATAATTACTCTAGCTAATAAATCTAATCTACATGCAAAAAAAAAGAGTCAAAAAGACATATGTTAGGCTACCCTAAATTTTTATTCTAAATCTTAAATTTGTGTCATCTATAGCAAAATACTCTCTAACCATAAACTCTAAATCCATCCCAAAAAAGAATATTTCGTTCATATTCTTCACACCATCCTAATTTTTTATTACTATTATTTTTTATCACAAATACTTCAAATAACTATTAATAATTTAATAAAATATATTTTGTTATATTTATTAATTTTATATAAAAATATTTAAATATTTTGACCAGTAAATTAAAATATTTATAATTTACAATTTAAATTTATTTCAAAATTTTAAGTTGACTTAATTAATAAAATTAAATAATAATAATAATAATTTTTTCAATTTAGCACAAAAATAATTAAAAAAAATACATCATTAATATTAACCACGGGACTGGTGGAGATTGTGCTGATTTTTCAAAGTATTGAATTGTTGTTAGTCTAATTAATATTTATATTGTATTAGTTATTTTATAAGGTTGTTGCTAGCTTGGTTTTATTATGGTATTATATTTTATGTAATGTTTTTAATATTAGTATGAATGTATCTTGTTCTAAATTTGTAATGCATGTAGCTTGTACAATTGTTTTTAGTATTTTGTTATATATTCTACTTTAATTAAATTTTTATTAATTAATTTAATTAATTGTCTATTTTATTTTTAATTAAAATAGAAAAATTAATAATGTAGAGATAAACTAATTGTAGTTGCATTAACACACAAAAAATCAAAATATCAAATACCAATTAAAACACTCAAAAATAAAATATATCTTATTAAAAAATTAAAAAAAAATGGTGGAGCCCCTAATTTGGGGTCATGAACAGGTGATCCCAAATTAGGGTCACCCACAACCGGACCCCAAATTTGGAGTGCAGTTGGAGTATTTTTGAACCCCAAATCAAAGATTTGGGACTCGGTTGGAGCTACTCTTAGTACAAATTTCCTGAAATCAACTTTCTTATAAGTTAAACTATCAAATCACACGAGAGTTAAATATCAAGTCACGTTAAGCCGGGTGGAGTAATAAGTTCCCAATTCCCACTAGTTGTAATTAGTTTGCCACTAAACTACAATTTAAAACAAAAGTTCAAAAAAATTATAAATAGTTTAGTAAGTGGGGTAACTCACGAAATTCCATCTTCGGTTTACGAGCCAAAAATCTCAAACTCAGGCCGCCAAAATTATTCTTGGTTGGAACTCTTTTTTCTCTTTTGGAAAATACGATTCAAATATTTTAACAGTAAAAAAAAAGTGAAATCTTAGAGAAAGAATCAGGTGGGAACATACTAAAAATGGAATGTATTCAATTTCGGGAGTTCCTTGGTAAGAAAAAAGGGAAAGTAAGCTGGGTTAGGTTGGTGTGGGTTAAGCAAAATACACCCAAACATAGCTTCATTTTGGTTGACTGTGTTAAATAGACTTGCTACCAAAGATATGCTTTTTAGATGGAAGATTTGTGTTGATAACATTTGTGGTTTGTGCGGCTTGGAAGTGGAGTCCGTTCACCATCTATTCTTTCAACGTGCTTTCTCTAATCAGATATGGAGATTGGTGTTGAATAAATTAATGTGGCATTTCTCGGGGTCCTTTGGTTTGGTACAGGGAAATAAATTGGTTTACAAGGAAAGCTTGTACAAGAAGTGTAAAATCGTGTGGTTGGTTAGGTAAAAAAGTGGCACATTCAATGTGCTATTCATAGATTTAATTGTCGTACTCTGTCACCAGAAAATGTTAATGCGAAACCGGCATCATAGTTTTCGATGAACTAGATTTATGCGTATCATTTTGACATTAAGAGAGGATGCTTGTAAGTTAAGTATATGCTTTATGGAAAAGAAAAAAAGAAGAAGAAGAAGAAGAAGAAGAAGAATAGCATATAAAGAAGGGAAAATGGAGAAGATGGAAGCTAAGCAGTTCACATGGACGGATAGAATAGAAAAGAAAATAAAATGTGGAGCCGCATGCGCATGGAGTTATTTTTGTATAATGAATCTTGCCATTCCAATCATGGGGATCGGATTCAAGTATTTATTCCCTAAACTCATTAAATTGTATTTGTGAATTCTGAAATCTTGCTTTTAGCCTCTTCCCGTGCATGCATATATTTATTGTTAGAAAATTAAAAGCCAATGACGTTTTTAAACCCTAAGCAAAGCTCACAGCCCTATTTTCAACATACCGCACAAGCAACTGTTTAAGTACTTTAATTTAGAGTGGTTTAGTTCATATTAGTCCCCTTTCTTTTCGTCTAGGGTGTTGATAATAAGTTATAAAATACATCAAGGCATTTTCTTTTAACAGAATGTGATTCCTAGTTAGAAATATTATACTAATTTTTACAAACGTAAGAAAGAGGTATATCTTAACGCATAACTTCTAATATTTCGTAGTTATTAACTACCATTGGACGTACTTCTTAAAGACAAATTAATCTTCAAGAAACTTAACATTCTAGTATAGATAAGCTAGACCACTTAGTTATAATACACATCTTATAATTGTCTTTTAAAAATTATTTGAAGCAGTAGAATACCTTACATGCATGATTGTAATTGCTAATGAAATAACGGTCTAAATGATTGTTTGGTAGTAAAAAAATACGTATTGAAAAAACTAATATTTGGTTAAAAAAGTTTGAGGTTAAAAAAATTGACTAATTTCATTCCTTAAATCACAGTAAATAAGTTATTGAGATATGATGACTCAATATAAAAAAATTATTTAAAACTCTACTTTTTAAAAAACAAATTATTTAAACTAAGCAAGCACTAGTCATATTCTTGAACCGTACCCTGAATATACACAAATATAAGTCTGTCTGTTGATATTTGAGCTAAAATTGCATCATACGGTAATTAAAGTCGTGATTTCCTAATTATTTGACCACAGATCAAACCATTTCATGCACTTATATTGCCCATGCTTCTCTTTTGTCTGTTTTCCCCACTCCCTTGGCAGATCACGGTTTTATTCACAAAAAAAAAAAAGGAAAAAATATTTAGACATTTTAATTTTAAAATAATCTATTATCACGTCCCTATGTTTTCTAAAATATCACGTCTCTGATGAGTGCCTTGCAAGTGCACAAACTTCGTTATAGTTTTAACCCTCAAAATATCCTAAGGTATCATGTCCACAATGAACGGGCTTCAATTGTGATAAAAAAAATAAAAACATGGAAAGACAAGTGGTTTTTGGATTTTTGTGAGCAATTAGAACAAAAGGCAATAACAACGAAACAAGCTAAAGTGTAAATGGGAAATTCAATAAAAATTAAGACGTTGGGGTTTCAAGTTTTTGGTTAGGAATTTGACTTTGCTAAGCTAATAAAAGGGATTCACGGATTGGGCATTTTCACCATTGTTCTAGTCCAAAGCCTCTCTCAAGATCAATAAATTATCCTTACATCTATTAAATGAGTCCTCCGGCCTCACTTTATCAAATTAGGGTCATTAAGCACCTTAGGCATTTCATCGAACACTCTATGAACATTAAATATTTCTATCCTAACACTTACAAATTCATTGCTTGTAACCTCACCCAACCTTCATCTCTAGATACTTCACTTGAGTTTGTTAAAACTACAACCTAGGTGATTAATCTAAGTCATAATCAATTAACACAAGTCAATAAACCAATCACACAACAATAGATAATTAAAGAAGATCAAGCGCAAGCCCAAACATTAGCATAGCAAAATCTTCAACCTAATCTACATCTTTACACCTCAACTAAGAAAATTAAGCAAGCATATTAAAGAGAAAAATAATCATAAAAACATTGATGTCCATTAAACACATAATAAAAATGTGATGGAAAAGAGGAAAAGTCAATAACAACAAAACCCAATAACCTTAAATGAAGATTCCCGAAATAAAAGGCTTGGGTGGTTATTTTCCTCCCCTCTCTTGAACCCTAAAGAGAACGTTCTTAAAGATGCAAAGAGAAAAAAATGTGGCAGAGAATTCAATGCTCAATGATGTAAGATGCCCTAAAATGGGTAATGAAAGGGTATTTATACTCCTCACATGACTGCCCATAACCCTAGTGGAGACTTGACAAAAATGCATTTCTTTAATGTGCTTTTGGTCCTCACTGCTTATCCTATTCACAGCTTTCTCTCTCTTTTGTACATGTGGCCACAGTCAGGGCACTCAGAGGCCATGACTGTGGGCAACTACTATCCGAAGTTGTGTGCTTCTCTGGTTTGCCACGGTCTGACCACCCTTGCCACCGTTAGCTCCATGACCGTGCATGGCCGACCACTGCTTTGCCATTTGTCCACTTTCTTCAAGCTTTCATCACTTGTGTGCCTTTTGTAACATTTTCAACTCATTTTTTCCAATTCCTTTTATCCTACAAAAATTTAAAGATATGTATAAATTTCAAAATAAAAGCACAAATTATGAGGTGAAAATGCGTAAATTCTTGCTCAATTATATGTGTAAATTTAGAGTACATCAGTCTCCTCCCTGGCACTCACCTCCATTAATCGACACTACCGGACAACATTATGCTATAGGACGTGACACAAAGGTTGATGAGGTTTGACGATATGTAGAATAGTGTGACAAAAAAGAGATTTAGTGGAGGTCGATCAGACAGTTGGTGGATGGGTCAATGATAGATCTGGTGGTGGTACAGGCTGGATTTTTAAAGCGGGATTTAAGATTATTAAAAAAAGAGAAGAAGAATAGAAGTGGCGTTGTGTAGAGTAGTCATCGGCAGATGAATTGAGAGGTAAGATAAAAGAGATCTCAATTTAGGAATTAGAGTCTTTGTAGAGGATTGAAGAGAAGATGTAAGAGAGGAGATACTGAGGACAATAAAAAAAGGCGATTCTGTCAAAAACAATGTGGATCCTACATTCAACGTCATACACCTAATGTTGTACATTGGTGTTGATTGACAGAGGCAAGTGTCATGCATGTATTAGGAGATTTCAGAAAACATAAGGATGTGATAGTAGATTATTCCAAAATTGAGAGACTTCTGGGTATTTTCCAAAATAATAATAATAATTTCTTACAACTGAATTGTTGTAGGAGTTTTTGAAACCTTCTTTATTAATATACAACATTATTTATCAATGTGCAACTTTCTCTTGTTAAAGTTGTAGAAATTATTAATCACAAAATTATAAATTCTAATAAAGAAACATTGTGCGTTGATAAGAAAGGTTGCATTAGCTCTTTCAACTATTCGGTCGTAAGAAATTATTATAAAGAAAATCTTATTTTGAGAATATCTCCGCATAAATGTGTTACAAAAGAAGAGGTAATCCATTTTAAACCATCAAATCACATATTTCTATAAAATGTGATGTCACCATATGTTACTGTTGACATTTGTTTCTTGAATTTGCACATTAAGGTTTACAATCCCGTCGTTTAGGTGCCCGTCCATGACAGCTACACACATCCATGTTCAAAGTTTTGCATATCGGTTAGACAGTGGAGTAAGGCACTTCAAACGAAATACTTGTAATTATACGCCCATAATTAGTTGATCAAGCATAAAATCCACTTTTTTTTGGTTAAATATTCCGTTTATCTATTATTGGATCCATTTTTTTAAGTGCTATAATTTCTTATTTGTATTTACTAATAATTAATTTTTCCTTTTCTTTTTGTGTCGTGAATCACATTGAATTTGATTTTCAGCTTAATCAAAAACAAAAGAATTATTTCTCTTTAAAAAAATGCGTGATTGTATGAAAGAAATGTCTCATCACTTGTACCTCTATGTTTGAAGAATCTTCCAAAAAAAATTACAAATTTTAGTAAATTTAGCTAAAATTTAAACTTTTGGGTGTCTCAAATTTTGTGGTATGTATGATTTGTAAATGGATATATATATATATATTAACAAGGGATTTTAGGAGAAATTAAATTGATTAAGAAATTATCGAAGGAACAATTATTTCAAGTATCATGATCACCTTGAAAAAATTAACTACAATTATATATTCATATCCTTACAAAAATTTCGATTTCTGAATCATGATTTGCACCAACGAAGTTATGTTCCTCAAAAATTGAAATAACTAATAAAAAAAAGGAACACAAAGAAAACATCCTACCTATACGTACAATAACAAATCAATGCAATAATGAAACAGCGATGAAGACCTAAGCTAGAACAAATTCAATGCTCTTATTAATCAAACAACAAAATGATAATATAAACTAAACGTAGAGCTAGAGATCAAGGCATGACCATCCATGATAGCGAATCTTGTGATATATATACATTATGAACTTCAAGGATGATGAACCGAAAATGAAATAATTTAAAATAAAAATTTTATCAACTTCAAGGGTACACAAAAATCTAAAAGACTTTGTCCTGTCTTTCTTCTGTTCTATGCATGAAAATTAATTAATCAATAATTATTAATCAATTAAAGAAGGAATGGATCGATGTGTTCAAACACGAAAACAAAGGTTTTGTTTTGTGTTGTTGAAAAGCTCTACACTGATTTAAGAGAAGAAAAAATTGAAACATTTTTGGAATGTGTTAAATAATTAAGTTATCTTGGATATATCACTTTCTTGGTTTGACTTGTGTGGTTACTTAACAATTTTGGATGTTCAGAAGAACATGTTAAGTGTGTATGCACGGCCATTTGTGGGCTTTTTTTTTTTGGTGACAAGAAAATCCGACTCAACGGTCTCTGGCTACACACCGATTGTGGTCTCTTTGAATACTAATTTTTTAATTTTCGTTGGTTCTGTTTTTTTTATTGAAGCTTGCATTTCAATTCAAGTCAGGCAATAAGAGACAGAGAGAGACATGTAGAGGTACTTAAAAATTGTGACAATTTAATTGGTTCCAGTGATCGTTCATCAATTTCCCAGCAAAATGTGTGTGATATGTCAACATTGGCTTTAACGTTCCAATATTTGTCTTATTTAAGCTATTAATCAAACATACGCAAATCAACCGCTAAGCTATATTAGTTAAATCAATTTCGTTGAGTTGGATTTCGTATAAATTCTACTTTTCATTGAAAAAAATTAGTAATTTGATGGTTAATATATTGATATTAGGCAAACTAAACTTGTTAAAAAATAATAACGGTTATTGCTCATAGTTACCTATATTAAAAAAACTATATATAAAATACTATTAATCCGTGATTTGCTATGCAGTTTCAATCTTAGAAAACTTCAAGGACGAAGTACGGAGTAACACTCAAGAAAGAAAGAAAAAACTTGAAAATTGAGAGACTAGGATGGCTAAAACCCTTCAAATACTCCAAAACCTACTTAATTACTAGTAATGTAAATCCAATTTAACAGAAAACGATACAAGTAATAAACTATTAAAAAAGTTTGAATAATGCAAGCAAACAAAATAAGTGAAGAAAGCTTATGCATTGGAGACGTGAAATCAATTGGTTCACGAGGAAAGTTTTTGGAAAATTTTTGTTGTGTCTAATTCGTAGAGTTTTGCTTGCTGCGTCAGTTTATTGGCGGTGGAAAGTGAGGAATAAAGCAATTTTTCAGCAGAAACCTCTTTCACGGGACCAAATTATTCATAAAGTAATGCAAAATATTTTACTGAGAGTACAAAATAGTGGCTCTGTTATACTATTTTGAATCCTACTATTAACATGTTTTGTTGTATTTCTTGTTGATTTGGTGATATGGAGTATTGTATACAGTAGTTTTTTTACTGTTTTGTATTATTTTTCTCTAACTCTTTGTCTAAATGTAAGTCAGAACTCAATAAAAGAGGTCGAAAATAATATAAAGAGTTAGTCTATGGTGTATATTTTTTATTCTGCAAATAAAATTTTTTACTATTCTACCAAAAAAAATATTTTTGAGTTAAGCTTGATGTTATGCTTATGAGTTTTTTAGTTTCAAGTGAATTAGAAAATATGGGATTTGAACATTAAAAAAACATATTTCTACATACTTACATATGATAATATTAATCTATCGTAACCAAGAGTTAAT